>CM067221.1:21122191-21200592 GCA_034190945.1 Octodonta nipae | reverse complement strand
CAGTTAAAAATGACACTATTTATTTATACATTAAAATTCATAACAAAAAACTGTTACAAATATTAATATTATAGGTATTTACAGTGAGTGATGTGTTGGTTGAAAGAAATACATAAAATGATTCGGTTAAAAAAATGCACAAATGGTTGGAGTATTGACTATTTGCAAAGTGCATGTGTCGATCACCACTACCAAAATCTACAATTCCAACCATATGATCTTTTGAAAAATATATATATATATATAAGTAAGGTCACAACTTAAAGATACTTCATCAAACATTAATATACAATATTTCTCTTTTTCTGTTAAATTTTCAAGAATGTTATTTAAATTTTTAAAGATATGTTCATTATAGCCACATTTGAAGGGAACAATATTAACAAGATTACTGAGATTCTTAGGAGATGGTAAACTAAAAACTTTTGAAAGAAATCTATATATAGCTTTTGGCACTTTGTTTATACAGTGATAATGCAAATATTTTACCATCTAATGAAAAGCATCTTCCCTTCAGTTTTAACTTTTGATTCCTCATTTGACTCAAAAAGAAATTTATGGTTGTACTATTAACATTTTTCAAATACCTTAAGTCACATTGCTTCTGATGCAGTAGCTGTAAACGATGTTTGGTGTTCATTTTGCTAGCTCTTCTGGCTATTCTCTTCCACTTCAACAGTTGTTTTCTAAGGTTCTGGCTACTTGTATTTGAAGATGTTCTTACCACCACTCTTTTTTGGTATGCTGTCAAATACATCAAAATGTTATGATTTATTCAAGAACCACTAAAAAATACTTACTCTTGTGTAATTGACTCTGTGACTCTACTGCAGGTTGCATCTTAGTGCAATACAAATGATCATCCTCAAATGTCCTGATACTGCTACATGCCTGTTCACTCACATATATGTAGCTTGTTTTTCAGCAGAGTCTATAAAACTGTCTCCTGCAGTTCTCTCATAACCTTAAATGAAACCATAAATGAAATACAAATCAGTATATGAGGAAAAAGTACCAAATTCATCATGGACGTCGGGGAGATATCAAACATCATAACAAGACCACAGGACACAACTAAAAAATGACATATGCATCCTCGTTACACAAAATAGATAGTTTCTAACAAACAATCTACTGCCCGAACCAAAAAACTTATTATTATCTCTGGGCATCTCGGATATTTCTAATAATTCAATTCTTTGATGTCACGGAAGGCATAAAATCAAAATTACTGAAATTTCAAGCTTTACTTAATGATACTATATTGAGCTATTGTTTGAACTTGACAAGTGTATTAAATCTTTTTTCTTGAAGTTAGTGACAATATGTGCAGAAAATATAAATAAAAATTTTGCCCTCCTTATAAAATACCTTTACGGCAAAAATTAGGGGAAAGGTGCTATCGAGTAGTCTACGAAATCACCCTAATTTATTTTTCTCTGATTTAACTATTCATGAACATCTGAAAATGTATACAAATCAGTCAGAGTTCTTAGAAGAATTAAGAGTTCTTAGAAGAATTAAATAACCGCATCGATAATGAATGCCAACAAAGTACCCCAGAAGTTTTTACAAGAGCCAAAAAACACAGTTCAAACTATTGCATTGCATTGTAATGTCGCACATTTTCAATCAATGAAATAACAGCTAACACTGGTCAATTGATTTACTTTAAATTAAAATTTAATTTTTAGGCAAGGCACCGCTGAAATTAAAAGAGTGTAACGCTATTTTAAAGAAAATTTAAATCAAAAACGTGTACTCATAGTACCCATAAGATAAACATTCCCGTTTGAAAACATATGGGTTAAATCATAAGTTTGGCATACGAAGCCTAACCTAATCTTAGTAGTCTGTTTTTGTCGCCACCTAGCATTAAAGATATCATTATTCGTTCTCAAACATGACATTAAGAAAAAATAATACATATAAATAGGGTTTATATTTTCGAGTTTTATTAAAAACATTAAAATATTAAATTCTGTTGTGGTTGTTTATTGAAGTACTATTCATATTTTTTCCTGGCATATACGCCGACGTTCGAAAATAATAGTTTAGTTCGGCGGCCCAAACAAAGCATATTTTCTGGGAAGGATTTTAGAACGTTGCTTATAGATAAACGAAGGTTAGAGGAACAAAAAAACAACTATTTGAGATTTTTCTCGCAAGCCGACAACTGTAAATTTCTTCATAAGAAATATCATATAGTTTTAAATAGAATTATTTCGATATTAAATTTGTTATATTCTACACATTAGTATTTCTTATAATTTAAGTGTATTAATCTCTCAAGATATTTATATTCATCTTAAAAATTGCTTCGATTTGTATCGAAAAATAAACGTAAAAAAAATACTAGATAACAATCTAAAATACATCGAATTCCGCATACATCGCTACTAATATTACTCCAATAGTTATATCTATCTATTATTTGAAAAAATATCTATTATCTCAGTTATAAAATTTAAATATACAGTGTGGAACAGCTAATTGGAATAAATTCGATAAAGAATAAAGGAGGCCGTGTTGGAAAAAACGCTTGAACACGCCGATTTTTATTTTTAAATGCACACTTTCTACAACAATAAAAAATGTATAGGGTGTGTCATGTAAAAATACCAAGTTTCTTATTTTACATACAAGCCCCTTTATATTATTTAATTTTTGGATTCTCCAGAAAATTGTAGACATAACTCAAGTACAATGTAATCTTATACGCTGAGGGATTTAGTTTCGTATACACTATTTTTGACATATCCCCACAAAAAGTAATTTAAAGGTGTCAAAACAGGAGATCGTGCTGACCATTCTATCGATCCGCGCCTCCCAATCCACCTATTTGGAAAAGTTTGGTTCAGGTACTGCCGGACATTTAGTAATGGGGCGGTGCTGCATCTTGCTGAAAACATATTGTATTGGCAGGAACTTCTGGGTGTACACGATCAGGATATAAGTTTGTCAAAGTTGGCACGACATTATTTTGGAGCAGTTCTAAGTATTTATCTCCATTCGAGTTACCATGAATGAAAATGATATGATTTCAACAATTCCTGCCCAAACATTAACTTGTTCAGGATATTGCGTATATTTCGCTGTCATCCAGTGAGGATTCCCATTAGACCAATAGCGGCAATTTTCACGATTAACATGACCGTGAAGTGTAAATGTGCATTCATCAGAAAACAAAACACCTTCTAATTTGATCGCATTGTTATCTAACCTTGGTGATTTGTTCAAAGTGATCTCGAGTCCGCATCATTTTATAGGGATGCATTTTGCTTTCCTTTAATACTCCAAAAATTGATGTGTGGCTAAGGTTGAACAGTGGGGCTCCTATTCGACCAGAATTATGTGGGTTTCTTGAAACTCAATCATAATATCCAATTTCATATTATCACTTAGACCATTGGCAGCTACTTTTTTATCTATCTTACATGATCAAGCTCGCGAAACTACTTTTCTATTTTGCTAATTTTTCCTTATGATACTAGCGGCAAATTTGAAAAATTTTTGTGAAATAAGCGAGAAACTTCCATTTGTTTTCTTGTGTTATCAGTTTCAACAGCTCTTGCTAAGTTCACATATAATATTAACAATAACTTCTTAATAGATGAGAAAAAGTAAAGCATTTAGGTATCATTTTTAATGACAAACTGGCTTTTACGAATCATATTGAGTATATGACATCTAATGCTGCTGTATGGGTTCATTTTGTACGTTCTCCACTTGAATACGGAAATATAGTATGACATCCTTTTTATGAGTGTCACAAAGTTTTTGTTGCGCGAATTCAAAGAAGGTTTCTGAAATATCTGTACTTCAAAACGTGCAATATCTGTCCGCTATAGGAATCAGATTTCATTGTCAGCCTTAATGTCCGCAGAGTATGTGCCTTCTTAAAATTTTTATTCAACCTATTTCATAATAATATTGATTCACCGATACTACTTAACAAAATCAACTTTCTGGTACCTCGAACTTAGGCCAGAAATAGCTTAACATTTTTGTGCTCTAGGGCTCGAACAAACGTTTTGCTTAAATCTCCTATGCACAATATGTGATACTGTTACACCAATATCCGCAAGCATTCTGAAATTCATTTTCGTCATGTTGGAGATCTGGTTCAAGCTGTGAATGAATCAATGGTGAACGCTTTACATTGAAATATTTACGTTAATTGATTTTTTTTTGTTTTTTCCTTTTTATTTTTTGTTTATTATGATATTTAATTAGTCAGCGTATTTTTATTTAGTTTGATGGATTAATTAGTTAATGTGTATTTTTATTTAGTTTTATATATACTGCTCTGTTAGTGGTTTATACTGTTGGGCAATTAAGCTTAAATAAATAAATAATCATTTGAAGAGTGGTTATTTTGTGCATTTCTGTTAAGTGAACCATTTTGTGATACTATTACATACAGTTAACGACAATAGCACAATCCTGATCACCACTGTCACGCAGGCAGACAAGATGCTATGGAGTTTTGGCGAATAAACATTTTCATATCGGTAAAAAGAATCGCAGGAATGGTTTTTGCTTACTATGTGACTACCAAGAATTAAATGGGAATTAATTAATTATTGAGTGTAATGAAGCGAATTTGAGAAATAAATATTTTTCATTATTTAATATTTCCGAAACGGTTGGAGGTAAGTGTAGGAATTGTTTGTGAGTTATGTCTAGAATTTTCTGGAGAATCCAAAAAATAAATAATATACAGGGGCTAGCATTTAAAATAAAAAATTTGGTATTGACCACTGTCACATGACACACCCTATATATTTTTTTGATGAAAAAATGCGCATTTAAAAATATAAAGCGTTTTTCCCTACAAGCCCTCTTTTATTCGTTATCGAATTTATTCCATTTTGCTGTTCCACACTGTATGAACAATCTTACATATCGCTGCTGCAGTATAGTTTCTTTGTTTTCGAAAACTATTTACTTCATCTTCATCTATCCGTTCTGCTTTCAACGCCCAATTGCATAGCAGCTCTAGAGCTCAACCACCTTATCTTTTTCTGTCCGTTTTGGGAATACATTTTTTAGTTGCTTTTTAATGAATTACTTTTTTTGTTAGTTTTAAATAATCTTTGGTTGAACCATCTTCTCACATATGCTCTTTTTTAAAATCTGTTAAATCTTGGGAATGCTAACGTAGACTGAGTAGTACACTTAATGACTAGCATAAAATTAAGAAAAAAAGAGTTTCTATTTGTTAACTGCTAAGTGACGGGTGAAATAAATATAAAGCAATAAATACAATAGAACCTTTAAAGTAGGTTCTATTATGAGACACGATTGTAGTGGTAAAAACGTTTGTATATGTATATCCCTAAATGCTCACTACGCTAACAACTCATTTATTCGAAATTTTTAACATTTCCTTAGAAATTCGAGTTAACCAGGTTTTATTGTATCAGAAAAATCATGTGTCTATAATAACAATATTTATTATAGAACTTACATGTTACCATCGGACGTGTGGAGTCTAAAAAGTTTACGTTGATCTGTTATTGAATATCTGCGCTCTCTATTCAAGACATGGAAGAGTTATTTTCTATGATATTAAATATAGAGAGGAACTTATTGTGACCGACATCGATGTCTAAAGATAAACCTAAGTAAATATACCAAGTAGTAAACTAATGCAACTAAAATATATAGTAACGGAAAAATGAAACGGTCGAGAGAAAAATCAAAGTTGAAATGTTTGATGAATTGTGAGCGTCACATTTCCTTAGACCCTCCCAAGTCCACTGTCACATCCCGTCACACTAACTGATACTCCCACCACTCCCTGTAGGAGAACGTATTGTATGAACGACCCCTTACTGGAAAAACCTTACCTAATTATTATTAGCCGTAACTTTATGTCATACTAGAATGAGCAACTTATTAATTTACAAATTAAAAAACAAACAAATTTTAAAACATTTCGGATATTTAAGACTATTTAATTAGTTTCTATTTCGTAACAAATTCGATATAGGATTGATCGTGATTACTGAGAAACCCACTAAAATTCCCTGCTA
Organism: Octodonta nipae; assembly: GCA_034190945.1. Lineage (NCBI taxonomy): Eukaryota > Metazoa > Arthropoda > Insecta > Coleoptera > Chrysomelidae > Octodonta > Octodonta nipae. The sequence goes on along the minus strand of CM067221.1, from coordinate 21,194,551 downwards.
CTTTTTTATTAGCATGGTGAACTTGAATCAACCTAATGACGAAATAAATGTTTTTGCCTTACCAGTAGGTATACAGGTAACCTATACCAAGATGAAAGTATATTAAAAGTAATGAGGACAACGCTGAGTATAATTGTCTCTACTTTTGTACATAAACTAGCGGACCCAACTTTTGTTCTGTCCAAATGTGGCCGGGTTCAGCAAATGTTCTTTTAATGTTAGAAATCAATATACTCTATACTAATGTGCGAAAGAAAATCGTCAAAAATCAAAGGAATTCTTGTTTATGTGACCTATCTGGTCCAATTGTGAATCTAAACCATCCAGGTACTCACCCAAATATACAAAAAAAAAATCGTTAGAATCGTTCCAGCCGTTTAGGAGGAGTTAGAGCCCGATCTTAGTGCCACCTACCGGATTTAATTGTAAAACTAAATTATTCAAAGACCCAACCAAACATACACAAAATAAAACATTTAAAAAATATATAACCGACTTCTACCTATAACTAAAAAGTTAAAAATAATTATAACAAAATACAACTCTAGCAAATAAATAACACATCCAATGTTGTTAAGTACCTACCCAGGAAGTAAAAAATGTAAACATTAAAAGGTACTTATTCTGTACAAATTAATTACTTACCAATCTAGTATATTTTTGAAATAGGTGCCAAGCAAATCTAAAATCCTTCATTGCACACTTATCTACTAATTCATCAAACTTGTTTGTTGCTTGGCACCGACTTCAAAAATATAGTAGATTGGTAGATAATTAATTGTTTTATTTTCAACTTTTTAGTTTTTTTAAACTCAGGTAGTTTTCATTCTTTATTTTTTTATTTTGTATGTATAAACTTAATAGACAGAACCAGGTAACATTGAAAGCCTCATGATACTTTCTCATTTAAACTGACACGTAAATCTTTACGAACAAAATGTACTAGTACGGGTTGACTTAATAAGCCCAAAATATATTTATGCCTTATAGACTACGCCATGTAACCTTTTATCAACTTTTTTTGACAACCCTGTATAACTATAGATAATTCCACTCCAACCTATGTACCAACCATCCTGTACATGCGACTGCCTACGGACAAACATTTGTTAGCTGCCTTCTATAGGACGGAGTAGAATCCATCCCATATTTACGGAGTCAAATCCGTCTTATATTTCAACCATAGTATATAACTCCTTGTGGGCTAGCCCATAAATTAGTTCATTTTTTATATTTTATATTATCGTCCTGTATAACATTAGTTCCTCTCCACACTTAATGCAATTTCTTATGGGCTATAAAAGAAATAATAATAAATAATAAATATAATTCAACTGCAGCATATATTTCAACCATCTTGCATATGATTTGTTTATGTCCACATCACATAACAGTTTTTTAATCACCCTATATAATTTTAATTTCACATTTTTTCCAACATTTTTATACCCCCAAACGTCCAGTCCACCCTATATGCCAACCATCCTGTATATACGGCTGCCTAAGGACCACTCTCATTCTAGTCCGTCCTATATTTCAATCTTCATATAAATGCAACTTCTTCTATCACTTTACTTTGTGGTTTTGTTTGCTATGATTAAACACCCTTCTAGAAGTTTCAGTTTAAAGTTTGACATGTGTTGTCACTGAATTTTCTATTAGGCCGGGAGAATGTGACAACCAAAAGCACCGTCTTCGCAAAATGGAAAAAAAAAATCATTTAAAATAGGTATTTGCCTGGTATAGAAACAAACGAGCTTGGTACTCATTGATTTAAGGAGCCGAAAATACTATGCTTTGCTCTACCTATATGCTTGAGATGTACTTAGAAAATTTTCAAATTCGCAATTAAAACTTCCAGTGCCTAAAATTACCGCACTATTACGTTGGAATTAAAATATTTATGAGGAAATGTCCGTTATGTCATTTCGATGAAATTTTTGATAAAATTTTTGGAATTTTCGGCGATTTTCTGCAAAACTGCAAGATGCACGTCGCAGAAAAGTATATGAGATCACCTAAAGATCTTCCTTAATAGATTAAACGTTAAAAAACTATACACATCCGTAAGGAGTTATCGAAAAATCGACTAAAATATTATTGATATTGGTCGATTTTCAAACATGCATGTGTTCATTCACAAATTTTATCACTTTACCAATAGAATTCTTTTCCAAAATTTGAAGTTTCACCAATCCGGATATATACTCTATTAAACAAGACCATATTCGTTCAAAACGGTGCACCACATACATACAAAAAAAAGCGAAAAAATACGCGCCGAATTGATAACCTCCTCCTTTTTGGAAGTCGGTTAAAAATCAGTAAAATCCATCCAGCTGTTTAGGAGCAGTTAAAACTCCATCTTTGTGCGACCTAGCTGTTTCAATTGTGAATCTAAACTATCCAGGGACTCACCCAAACATACACAAAATAAAAATCGTTAAAATCGTTCCAGCCGTTTGGGAGGAGTTAGAAGCCGATCTTAGTGCCACCTCCCGGATTTAATTGTGAACCTAAACCATCCAAAGACCCACTCAAACATACACAAAACAAATCATTAAAATGGTTCCAGCCGTTTAGGAGGTGTTATATCCCGATCTTGGTGCCACCTACCGGGTTCAATTGTGAATCTAAACCGTCCAAAGACCCATCTAAACATACACAAAAGATTCCATTAAACTCCGTCCAGCCGTTTAGGAGGAGTTAGTGCCACCTACCGGATTTAATCGTGAACCTAAACCATCCAAAGATCCTCCCAAACATACACAAAAAAATCATTAAAATCCATCTTGCCGTTTAGGAGCAGTTAGAACCCGATCGTTGCGAAACCAACCGAGTCCAATTGTGAATCTAAACTATCCAGGGAGCCACCAAAAAATACACAAAAAAATTCATTAGAATCGTTCCAGCCGTTTACGAGGAGTTATAACCCGATCTTAGAGGCAGCTACCGGGTTCAATTGTGAATTTAAATCATACAAAGACCCACCCAAACATACACAAAAAAAAATCATTAAAATCCATCCAGCTACTTAGGAGCAGGACCTGATCTTAGTGTCATCTACCGGATCCAATTGTGAATCTAAATCATCCAGAGACCTACCCAAACAAAAACAAAAATATCATTAAAATAGTTCCAGTCGTTTAGGAGGAGTTAGGTCCCGATCTTAGTGCCACCTACCGGGTTCAATTGTGAATATAAACCATCCATAGACCCATCTAAACATACACAAAAAAATACATTAAAATCCGTCCAGTCGTTTAGGAGGAGTTAAAACCCGATTTTAGTGCCACATAACGGGTCCAATTGTGAATCTAAATTATCCATGGACTTATACAAACATACATAAAAAAACATTAAAATTCGTCCAGCTGTTTAGGAGCAGTTAGAACCCGATCTTAGTGGCACCTATCGGGTTCAGTTGTAAATCTAAAACATCGAGGGACCCAGCCAAACATACACAAAAAATTTCATCAAAATCAGCCCAGCTGTTTAGGATTCTATAAAGAATTTACAGACAAACATTCTCATTTATATATAAAGATTAGTAACAATCGACTATTGGCAATGTATAAAAGTTCATTGGAAAATATTTGAATTAATAATTTACATTTGATATTAAAGTTGACCTGAGGTAATTGATATTTTTGTCCTTGAGAAAAGAACAAAGGGACATTAAATTAACAAATTTTAAGAATTATGAAATTACCATACCCACTTTTAATTTCTTGTAAGAGCGTGTAAAATATAAAGTAGGTGCTTCAGCAATAAATTTTTACGATATGCAACAAATAATTCCTGTGTCCCCAGAGCATGCCTATGATATAAATTTTTGGTTCCCAATATATACTGAATATATATGAATGACCTAAATATTTAACGCATAGATTGGGGACTGTCCTAGAAAATTTTGACTTTATATATGTAGCGCATAGGACCGTCCTTAAACTATACGTAAGATATAAAAAGTCTAAAATATGCATTATTCTTAAATATTGGCAATAAATTAAGTATACATAAGCAAAATTAGTTTTTCTTTAGAATATTTACCTCTTATATGACCTATGTATGCAGAGAAAAGCAATAAAAAAAGCTGTCCCCAAAGTATGCGTCCCACATGTATATATATATATATATATATATATATATATATATATATATATACATAACATATATACATTGACTGCACTAAGTTCAATTAGCAAAATATTTATATAAACTGATCTGCCATATGATGGAATACTCCATGACCCAAGTTGTGTACATGCCTGCTCTCTATAAAGCAATTAATGATTTTTTTAGTCACTTGGAAACTAGTGGTGTACTTGATTCTGGACAGATTCAAGTACACCACTGTACTTCGATAAATAAAACAATGTAATGTTATAGCTTAAAACAAAAAAATATTGATATTTCAAAACCAAGCTGTCATCTTCAGGGAGAAAAGTATGTGAAACCACTTGGAGTGGCAAATGAGAAACATTAAAATTTAGTGTTTAGTTACACAACTTGTTTGTACATCAGTGGCACACCAAAGCTTCCAAAGAATTGCCATCATCCATGTAATTTCGGAATACTTTTTTAGAGAAAATTGTTTGTTATTGAAAAAAATTGTATGTTTGACAATTCTTATATATTTTTCTATGAAAAGTTTATTGACATAACACATAAACAACAAACAGCTGTAATAATGACGACTTAAGCAAATCGTGATAAAAATTCAGCATTAAATTTTTTATGGTTTTTAATGAATTTGTTCAGTTTTTTACATACATGTTTTGATTGTCAAATGATGTAATGTTATGGAGGTTAATTTGACACGCACTAAGTTCCAACCAATTAAATATAAGGTATATGTTCAGAACCATGAAGAAGGTGAAAACAATGGTACATGGAATAAAGAATTATATCAAGGAAATTCAATTAGTCAATATCCCTCAATCAACTAACCAGTAAACATACAAAGAGTGTCTGTTAAGTAGGGTAAATTTGTAAGCAAATAATAATATATACTTACTTGTTCACTAAATCCAATAATTCTATTTTTAACAGGTTTTTTCACAATGAATCACAATAAACCTAATAACTCAACTTTCAATCACTGTTTTCAATGCTAATGATAAAAAACTCACCTTTCGCCACTACTTTTAATCTTTTTAACACTTTTAGAGAGAATCCCGCCATGCATGTCCTAATATTCCATGTTTCATCTAAAAAAACAAATTCAAATAAACCCTCTGTTTTATACTTAATATAGTCTCTCAAAAACTTAATTTTCCTAACACTTATATGATCCAATTCTATTAGTTTCCTTCGTGGATCATCTTTCTTAAATTCAAATCCTATCTTGTGCAGGATTTGTCTTAAGGAACTTTTAGAGCCATGATACAGATGCCGGTCAGATACTTTCTTCAGCAATACATTCAAGTTTATATATTCCCCTCAAAAGCAAACTATTTACTATTGTGCAGGAATTTTACTTACCAGCAGAATACATATAAATTATCTATCTTATTTCACACTGCTGAGATTCTCTTAGATTGGTTACTGGTTTTCTGCGTTCATGTGGTCTTCTGAGACTTTGTAGGGCCTCGTTTTTGTTAATAGAAGACGCAATTCTCTCAACAGATGTTACACAGATTCCCAAAACTTCGGAAACTTTCTGCAATTTATAAAAATATTGCTCTCAAATAAATGTAAATGTTGACCGTCGCAATAGGTCCTACCTGCTGGACAATATCAAATAAAAATACTTACATATTTAGCAGATAGAGTAGGAACATCATTTTCTTTGTTAGTTTTGAAATAATTTAAAGCCGAAGCTATCATAGCTTTTTCACGGCTGCTAAAATGCTTGGGCATTTTCACCTATGAATTCATAAAAACTGGAAACATACTAAAATATAATGAATAACAGGTATTATGAACAAATATATGCTGCAAAAAAGTAAAAATTTCGCTTTAGGGCTTTTCTCAAACGAATTCAAAAATGCTGTGAGCTCTCATGGATAATTAGAGAGAAATTGAGGTTACGTATAGGTTGGTTGGTTGGTTTGTGGCCTTCGCCAATAAGCATTTAGCCAGCCTCGAGTTAGAAGAGGTGCATAATTAAATGCGTCTGGGATAACCCATCCTCCTCTATAGTAGCAATTTCAATAAAAAACTAAATAAAAAATAATTCTTCCGGGACAGCCACTCCTGGACTTCCAGGTTAACTAAAATCTTCCTTTTTTCTTTCCCTTCTTCCTCTTAACTAGTGTCTATATATTACTAATTCACTTATACACTATTTTCACTTCATGAGCGTCTCTCACTTCTAAAAGCGTCTATTTTATACGGCTCTACTCATGCACGGAACCTTTTGAGGATTTAGAATAAAACACTTAACGGACAATCACTAATTTCATATACTATTTCATGTTAAACTTTAATTCTAACTTCTTCAATCTAATTTTTAAACTTAACTAGCTATTTACACGTGTGGCCGTCCCGCCATTTTCCCGGAAGTCCCGAGGTTACGTATAGAACAAGACCAGACCACAGAATTTCTAACGGACAGTGTAAACCATAGGTGTAGGTATGATCTATGATTTATTTAAAGGTGCTTGTACTAAAAATAACTATCAATTAAGAAATTCTGAAATTCATGTGTATTATTAACTCTAGGAACATTGACTTTAGACATAAAAAATTATTCTTGATAATGCCGAAAGTGATGTGTAGAGGTACTCAGAATATACTTACGCAGTTATGTTCGTTTATAAATGCTTCTTAGTCTTATTTAAACAAAATATGTCTCTAAAAATATTTTGAAAATTCAGTACAAAATTTGATCATCTAACGGAAATCTACAAAAAAGCGGCAACGTAGCGTCGATCGGCCGAGCCAAAACCACAATAATAAAATTCAATTTCACTGTTATAATGCCAAAAAGTCCATATAAAAAAATTGGCAGCAATTAATTACCAAAATGACGTCATTAACCGAGCTTTATCTACTGAGAAGGCTCGAAGCAGTCTGCAGATAGCCAGGATGGAACAGCATAGGAACCCACTGATGAGAGAGGCAACCGACTACGACGAACATGAGAGATACAGGATGAAAAGACCGCGACAAGCTCTCCTACAAGAGGAAGAAATAGTGAAGAGAAGAAGACTGTAAATAGGATAAGAATATTAGGGAATAAAAAATATGATATATTAAGTAATGAAATATCTTAGGGAATTCCATATCTTAGGGAATTAACATTGTAATAAATAGGAATAAGAAAGTAGGGAAATAAAATAGAATTAGAGGATAGGAGTAAGAAAATTTATTGTAATTTTAACTCTGTAAATAAAGATATGTTAAAGTAAAGCAGTCTGCAGATAAAATGTTGATACTGGTCGGCAACGCCGTTCTATAAACTGAATCGTGTCGTTGTTTTCTGTGCAAGTTGCCATTAATGTTATCAGTTTAGCGTTATATTCTGAAATGAAATTCAGGCAGATAACATAACAAACTTATCTCAACTCTCAGACGGATTTGACATGATATTTGAAGAAATTAGTAGTAGAAGTGAAATTGAACTAACAGTACTAAATTTTTAATACACAGACTAATCACTGGAAGGTAAGATAAAAGCCAAACATATCTATCTATATATTTTGATATTACATTTAGTTTAGAATATTTGTAACAAATTGGTACTAAATATTAAATGATTTGTGTCGCTAGACCATTTGTTAATAATTACATGATATGTGGTTGTTAAATATATATTTTTAGAAAAAAGGAGTATAGGTAATTTAAGATACTCGATCGCATTACATTTGTTGTTATGATTATTTGAGATTGAAGTTTGTATGTAAATTATTTATTTTTGAAAATATACATACTGATTTACGATGAAGGGTCAAATGTTTTTAATTGTAGTTACCGATAATTATGGCACTTGAAACTGTTTATAGGAACTAAAATCTCTGACATTAGATCCATGGGCTTCTAATAATTGATTTAAAGTTTAAAAATACAATGTTGAGAAAAATCAAATAACTTGGCCAAGTGCGAGTTGGACCAGCATACTACGGAAACCATACCACTTTTGAGATTTATAATAATGAATTTGATTTATATACATGTCATTGAAGGTTCTCGGGATTGTCATGTGTATGGTATACTTGTTGTCTTAGAAGAGATAGTTTGACGTTTTGATGAGATCTCACTCATCTTCTACGCTTAGTCAGTAACAACATCGACTATTCCGAAGAAGATGAGTGAGATCTCATCGAAACGTCAAACTGTCTTTTGTAAGACAACTAAACCATACACAGGAGAATCCAGAGAACCTTCAAGACATTTTATACCCGTGAAAACATCCGAAATAACATTTTGAATGTGCAGAAGCGCTCTGGCTAAGATGTTGTTAAAATCTCCAATTAATTATATTTATTTTCCTCAATACCTTTTAATCTATTCCTTCTAAAAATTGTTCGGAATATATTTGAATTTCTCGTAACAAGTTCTTTCATATGGTACGTTATAAAATACCTTGAAACGTTTTTATTTTCTATTTTGAATTTAATAAGCATTAAAAAAAAGTTTCTCTAAGACCTTGTTATTCCTTTTTTTTTTGTTTTATGCTTATGGGAAATGGTGCATCTTATAATTATGCAAAAGAAACGTTTGCATTTCTCATAGAGGAGCCTTTTATTTGATAGGTCGTATAATTGCTTGTAACTATTTTATTTTTTCATTTTCTTTTATTTTTCAAATTTGCATACAACAATTTACATTAGAATTTTCGGTTAGCTTTTTCTGTAATCTTTGGGGCAAAAGCGGGAACAACAAAAAAACAAATAACCATCTCAATATAATATTTCAATAAACGGTTTTGAAAATATGTGATTTTCATTATGCATTTATTCTTGGCAATTTTTACAAAAACCTACTAATGAGTGTATTTTTAATTTAATTTTCGTTTCGCATATTCAATAAGTAGTCCAATATATGCTAACTTGTTTACTTCTTTTCTTTAAATTCATTAATTGACACTACACTTTGATATAATTTTTAACTCTTACATTTAAAATCGTTTTACTGTCCAGTATAAATCAATATTTTTATTTTGCCTGTATGATCCGAAATGGAATCGCATGTATAAACGAATTAACGACAGATATATCTATAAGAAATATCAATATTGCATTTCATTAATACGACAGTTTTTTCAAAATTTATTCGGATTCTCGTGATTTTCCGTGTCGAGTAAAGTGCGGCGATGAGTCACTTGGAGCAGCCCTTTGCAGTTGCTTCGTAAAAGTAACATATTTAGTATTGGGATGGGATTACTGTCGTTCTACCTTTTTATTAGACCGTGGTAAATAATGTCTGTAATAATTTCAATTATTATTCAGAAGTCTTAATGTAAAATATTTACGATATAATATGGAGCTAGGGATCACACAAATTTAATGGCAAGTAACGTTGCCCTTTTTTATTGTTCTTGGATGTTATATTTGTTTATTTATACAATTTATTGATTTTCTATAAAAGAAGAGACTCTTAATATATTACCTGAACCCATACACATTGAACTGAGGTGCATGGGTATAAGTATAAGTTATGCATTTCATTCCCTTACTAATCTATTTTCCTACCTGTAAGTGTGGGCTTCTAATAAGAAGTTTTCACTTGAAAGTGGTTTTCCTCGTCATCATACATATTTTTCAGCTTACTTCTTCCAAACCTCGCAAAGGATTTTGGTACAGTTTGTTTACTGTCTGTTACAAATTTTTCCGAAAGGTTTTTATACACAATAGAATAGAAAATTCAATTTATGGTAATCATGTCGTCTAAAGAATCGATTTTAGGGCGATTACAAATGCTGGCTGAAAACCTTAATAGATTCATCCAAATATGTACTTAAAAAATATAGTTCTTCAAAAAGCCGAGAGCATTGCCCACGATAGCATATCTCATATGGTCCGCGTCTATCATTTTTGTGTCTCCGCTTATTTTTGCTAAACGAAGCAACGGATTTTGATATAGTTTTCTCGGCCGTTTAGAATTTTTTAACAGAAAATTATCATGTATAATATATTCTAATTAAATTTTTGAATAGTAGTATACTATGGAATAATTGAAAATGTAAGCTTATTTTCGCAGCTATTTTCCCCAATTCATTTAAGTATTCACCTACAGTATTTTACTAACTATGAAACAAAGTCCCTACCCGCCTCCTTTTTTGTATCTGTATGTTTTTCTAAACTATGCAATGGAAAATTCCAGAATTATCTTACTCCTGAGGTTATTTTGCCGAACAAATTTTAGGTTACTGAGTTATAAGTTAATGTTTATAAATATTTCTTTTGGAAAGTTAGTCATGATAAAATTTTCCATTTGATGCTAAGTTTTGCATGCATACTGTGTACAAGAATTTTAATCAATCAGAACCCCTTTAAATATTACTAGAATATACTAAATATTACTAGAATTCAACTACGAACTAACCATTACTAACATATTTATGTTAAGTTATAATATTCTCAGGATACTACTATCAATAGCTTTTACCTGAGTATCTGCAAGAACAAACAATGTGACATGTATTTTGGTTCAAGCTATAACCTGATGAGAAATAAAAATCCTGAATGACATAAATCGTACTGATTATCATTCGCCATATAATCCGACCGAATTAGCCAAATTGCATGCAAAATGGGGACTAGAACTGGTTTTTGAACAAATGTGTTCTAGAAAATATTACTACATAATATAAAACAAAGTCCTCCGCCGCGTCTGTCTGTCTGTCTGTCTGTTCACGATAAACTCAAAAACCACCGCACCTATTTTCATGCTGTTTTTGCCAGTGGATTGAGTGGTTCTCGTGGAAGATTTTAGTATATAATTTTTTAGGGTTCTATTTACATTGACTAAACTATAACGTTATTTGTTGGAGGTGTCGAAAAAAAATAAGCCATCTCTTTCAACGAAAACACTGCCTAAACCCTATGAGATATAGCAAAACAATGTATGATGGAATTGTGTATCTTATACAGGTCTACCGCATATGTTTATCTCTTAAGGATAACATGCTATATCCATTTTAATACTTTAAAAAATGGGCAATTATAAACCGGTAATTGGAACGCTATTTAGACAAATACAGTATTAATCCTTATGATTTTAAATAAGTTAGTTGGTTTAAGCATGTCATGAAGAATAATTTTCCCTTTACACCATGCAAATTAAATGAATACCATAGAAGATATAGTAAAATCACAATATGTAAGACGCAACGAAATTAATTTTGTGTCTCCGTGATTCAACTGTTCCGGGCGGGCTCCCCGTGACACCGCGCCTCGCGTCCGAGTCGTAGAAGTTACTCCACGTAGTAAAAGGCTCTACTTCTTTCAGTAGTTTACGTACTTTTCAAGGTATAACTTATGAAACATTTCAAGGACTTTGTAAAGCAATGGGTCTGTGAGGAGACGACTCTCATTGGGAAAGTACGCTTTCTAAAGCTGCCTTATGCTGTTCAGCTAAATCAATTAGACATTTACCATCATGATATCCTTCTGTCAAGTTACCGACCCAGATCTTCAATGGCATTGTGTATGCATCACAGATCTCAAGAATTGTCATTAACTAATTTATCAAGCTTTATTTGAATTGAATAAACAAGTGGAATCTCTGCCAAGATATGCCAATCTATAAAAGTTTTTGATTCACCTTGCCATTAAATTTCAATTTAATTACAACAATCAATACAGAGAGAGTACTTACGAAAAACTAACTATAACCATCTGATACTTTTCATTCAAGATGAATGTCGCTTGAATGCTAAACAATAAAAAATTATGATCTAATTGACAATTTACTTACTCCAAATAAGAAATGGTGAATTTCAAGCAGGAAATGTCTATGTAAATTTGAACAATATTGTTTTTTTTTGGTACAAAATGTGGAATGAAAAACATTATTAACGGGTTAAAATTTAATCTTGAAACCAAAACTGCCAAGTACACGTAAGCACTCGCTGCTTTTCGCACAGGCAATTGTATGCTGCACTATCACGTGTTACTTGAAAGAAAAATTTGTTCGTTTTATTCGTGATCAGGTTATTAATGTCATATACAAAGAATATATTCAGAAATTAATCAAAATGTTTTCTGTTTTGTTTGCCTCATAAAATAATTGCCACTCAAAAAATAATCTAAATTAGTATTATGTACAACGAGGAAAGATTCTTAGAATTGTGCCTTTTATATCCGTAGTTTCTTAACCATTGACAACGGGGTCTGATCTAGACCTCGAAACGTTTGGAATATACAGCAATTTTCTTTAAACTGCGGTGTTATTTCCCAAGAAGCACTTAGACGCTTCAAGTAAACTTTGTTTTTAAAAACAATTAAAATTCAAAAACTTCAACTACTTTTATTCTACAACAAAATACAAGTGTTCTTAGTAAGATCTCTACAACAACTGACTGAATAATGGTATAAAATTAATCACATAACTTTGATTAGTCAACAAAAGTCTGATACACTACGAATTGAGTCACTGCATAGGCATTTATTATTTTGTCTATAAAGCGGAATTTACAAACATAATTCCGTCCTTCCGAGATGGAACTTCGGGGGTTGTCTGAAGTTCGACGACTCCTGGCGTCCTTCTTCTTGGGGTTTGGAACCATTTTTTGAAGCATTTGTATAGTTTGACTGCAACAATTACCATGATGGCTGTTATTATTAGTATTACTCCAATACTAATAGGGTGCCTGCTGTGGTCCAAAGGGTTGATGTACAAGGGTTGAATGTTGTGGGACATCTTGTGTATTTCTGAAATTTCATCTAACTTGACTTGATGAAGTTGAATGTGATTGATTTATTGAAATTTGGCATCCTACGGGAATCTGTATGATGCTCGACTCTGTGATGAACTTTATTCCATTTCCATTTTGGCAATTAAAGGGAGTTTTGATTGGTTCAACAGGAAAGGCAATTACTTCCTTTTTGGGCTACTTGTTCAATGATGTCTGAAGATAGCTTTGTGCTTCTGCTTACACAAGGAGTTGAATCACTTTTCTAAATTACTGAGATTTCGCAGCTGTTATCAATAGGCTCTGGTTTTCCTCGCCATATGTAAAATTCTTCAATCTTTGGGCATATTTCCGATGGTATCAAGTATGGTGTAAGACTCATTAGGATATAAGGGTGTGGAATTATCAAGGTCTTGTTTTTCCAAGGAATTGGATAGGTGTGGAAATAATTAAATTGACTAGTATCAAATATCGGGATATATATTACAAAATAAATAATATTTTCTTCTGTGTGTATACTGACCGAAAATAATTTATAGTAATTTCTGACATCTTTGAGACAGAGTATTTGTTCTGATGAGAAAATTACATCTTTACATCTACATACATTTACATCTTTCAAAATTAAAATTAAATCTGATTTAGGCAAAATTCCGGGGTGTAATTCTTTTAAGTGCGCTAAACTAATTGCATTTTCTATTGTCATAACAATTTCCTTTATTTTATCTAAATTCATGTAGGGTTCTGAAAATGTATTTTGTATCTTTGTAATTATTTTGTGATCTCTATTTAAACTTATGAGTTTATACATTGCTTTTTTAAGTTCTTTCATTAGTATATTTTGATTTGAAGCGAGGGTGGAAACAGTTTTATTATAGTGGTCAAGAAGTTTAGTTGTGAGGAAAGTTTGAACTTCAAGTCTTTTAGCTACACTAAATTAATTTTGGTCAAGGGTTGTTGGGGCTTTATTTATTGATTCTCGGTCTTCATTGTCCATTGTGCCGAATAATATTTTTTGAATGCTACCTCTGGTTTATTAGTCCTCTACGTTTTCATGAAGTACTAAAAGCTTCTATTCTATTTTTAATTTATAAAATTTGGTTAATATTGTGAGAGACAAGTTGTTTAAATCCCTTATTTTTTAAAGATATGTTAAAAGAAACTTTAGGGTCTTTATTTTCTATTATCTTTTGTAAGGATATTAAAATATTTTCGTTCTTTTTCAACTCAAAGTTTAATTCAGTCAAGTTAATATAGTGTATGAATTTATGAAAAGTTGAAGGTAATCTGGCTGATCCAAGTTCTTGGGTATAAACGTAATTATTAATTGGAGTTATATTTATCTACGATTGTGATAGGGAAGTAATTAATAACAAGTTAATCGTCACTAGAAGATATGTGAGGTTCTTTATCTTTGTTGCGATTGGTTTGTCCTTTTGGGGTTCCTGTAAGAAGTCGTTTCTTTTTAACTCTAGTTTTGTGTATATGACCTAGTTTAGTTTTTACAGTTATATTCTTATCTTTTTTGCTTTGATAAATTTGGGTTTGAGTTTTGATCGCCTTAATTAGTTTTAACAAAAATATCTTGTTGGGGTTGTACTGTTTCAGGTTCATGTCTGTTTTCATTTTCTTTAGAAATAATTTTACTTTTGTTAAGTTCAATTGAATGTCTTACCTTGTCGTAAATTCTGTCTGCTAATAGTTTATGGTTTTGAGCATATTCCGCTGTAATATTTTTTTCGGAAATATCAAAGGGTGTAATATTAGTGTGGAGTATTTTGAGTTACACTATGAGGATTCTCATTTCTGAGACATCTTAGATCATCTAAAAGGGATGAATGAACCCTTTCTACCCGGGAATTAGAATTAGAATTTCCTGGGGTAGTAAAATGTAAGTTTATTTTATGGAGGTTACATATATCAACAATCAGGTGATTTTTAAATTCAATACCGTTATCACAAAATGATTGTTCGGGGAAGCCCATAAAATTAAATACAGGTTAAAAGATTATCATAAGTTTGAATAGACTTTTTGTCTTTTAATGGTAAAGCTTGTCCGAATTTTGAGAAAGGTCCATTATTGTTAGGAATGTTTTATTTTCACAGAAAAAATGTGTCAATGTGAATTGTTTCTAAGGGTCTTTTCGAAGTAGGGGTTATATGAAGTTTTATATTTTGAGGGTGTCGTTCATATTTACATGTTTGACAAGTGTGGCAAGTATTTATATAAAGTTTTATATAATTTTCCATGGTACGCTAGTAATATTTTTTAAAAGAGTTTTTCACTTCGTGAATTCCTTTATGAGAAACTTTTTCTTCGTGATGATATTTTAATAAAGTTTGTTGTTCTTCTTTGTCTGTTAGGTCTTGTAGTAATTTTGAAGATGTTACAAGATGTAGGGAAGTAAAATTTTTCTGTAAAGTAGTTATTATTTTGGCTTTATCGTGTTCATTGAAAAAGTAAAGACGATATAATTTATCAGGGGCAATAATTTGTTTGAATCTAGCTAAACTTAAAGTATATTTGAAATTTTCAAAAATTCTTGTAGCTAATATACTAGATATTAATGCGTTAGGACTGTGTAAAATTATTATTTGTCTTTTGTAAGAGTTTGTGGGTCTTTCTGTTGGACGTATTTCTAAAATTGGGTTTTCAGCAGAAGTGTGTTGTGAAGCGAGTTCATCATTTTGATTTTATTCCAAAATGTGCGGAATATTTGGAGGGGGAGGGGGTGAAGTAAATAAATCGAGTGGTTGTTGTGTTACATTCTCTTGATTTGTAATTGTTCATTAATTTGTCGATTCTCTTGATCTGCGACTTCTTCTGCTAAGTCCAAAATTGCTGATATATGCCTTCGTCTCCTTGATTTGCTATTATTGATTGATTTTCATCACCAATGGCATTCATGTTTACATCTTTGTTTAGAATTACTCTGGATAATGCGTCTGCAGCTTGATTTTCTTTTCCTTTTTTTTTGTATTTTATTTTAAAATCAAATTCTTCTAAGTCTAGTCTTCGTCTGTGAACCATTCTAAAGGTTTATGATCACAAAAGGCTGTAAACTTTTGGTTATACAAATATGGTCTAATGTAACGACAGGCCCAAACAATAGCAAGTAGTTCCTTTTCTATTGTTAAATAATTAATTTCAGCTGGGTTTAAAGTTCGTGAGGCATATCATATAGGGTGTCCGTCTTGAGATAAAATAGCTCCTAATGCAAAGTTAGAACTATCTGTTGTGAGTTGAAATTCTTTTGAAAAATCTGGATAAGCTAAAATTGGCTAAAATATGAATTCTGCATCAATGATTATTTTTTCTCCTTTCTTTAACTTTTGCGTAAGGGGTTTGACTATTTTCGCAAAATTTTGATAAATTTTCGGTAATATCCAATCAATCGTAAGAAACTTTTGATTTCTCGGTGAGTTTTGGGGATAGGGAATCTTTTGATGGCTTCAATTTTTCTTTGGGTTAGGCTTTATTCCTGATGATGTTATGATATGTCCTAAGAATTCTACTTCTTTTCTTAAAAATTCACTTTTATCAAGTTGTAATTTGAGATTAGCATTTCTAAGAGTTTGAAAAATTTGTTTCAAGTTCTTGATGTGTTCTGTAAGTGAAGTTGAAAATAGAATAATGTCGTTCATATATACGAGGCATATCTTATTTTGAATATTGCGGAGAACAATGTCCATTACTCGTTGGAATGTCGCGGGTGCATTTTTAAGTCTTAATAATTCATAATGTCCGTTGTCTGTGTTAAATGCTGTTTTTTCTATGCTGTTGGGGTGCATTTCGATCTGATGATAACCTGAGGCTAAGTCGACCATTAAATAAAAATAATTTTGATAGAGGACTTGATATAATAAAACAAATAGCATTGAACAATGGATACGAATTAAAAACTGTTGAATCAATTTTGAAGAAAAAACTGTATGACCAAGCCATTCAATCTGTCTACCCTAATATTAAACACCCTAATGAAAAAACAAAATAATAACATATTTTGGGCCACCAAGTATCAGAATTAGTAAATTTCTAAACAAATTAAATATTAAAGTCGCTTATAAGACCAACAATTCATTAGGGAAACTAATAAAGAATAATAAAAGTAAAACCGATAAATCTAAATCATATATAAGCCAAACGGGTAGAAACTTTATAAAAAGAATCAAAGAACACCACACATCTTATATAAAAAATAAAAAGGTTTCTAATTACGCTAACCACCTAATAGAATTTAATAATAATTTCGAAATTTTACACATTGAAAATAAAGGCATAAAATTAAATATGTTAGAATGTTTAGAAATTATTAGGATTAAAAATTCCCATAATTTGCTTAATGACCAGTTAGACCTAAATAATTCCCCCTTATTAAATTTGTTTAGATAATTACATTAGTAAAAATAAATCTGATAATATTTAAATTGTATTAAGAGATTATCCCAACCAAAGCACACCGTTTTACCTGGTTTCTGCATTGGTAAGAAGAATATCGTTAGTAATTTGCAAAACTGTAATATTATTTATAAGCTTTTATTTTAATCTATTTAGTTCATTTATTGTACCTTTTAATACTATATATATTTTACATTTTGTAAACTCAGGTTATTATCAGAAGAAGCTACAAGGTAGCGAAACAATTGTCAGAAGTGTGTCTAAATAAAGTGGAATTCAATAATACTGTGTATTATTTCATTATAAGTCGAGGGTTGTAAAATATCTACATCTTCCGAATTTGTCTAAAATGTCATTTATGTTGGGTATAGGAGAGCGGTCGTCAATGGTCTTTTTATTTACTTTTCGGTAATCTATAACTATTCGCCATTTTCTTCTTCTTGATGCGTCGAGTTTCTTTGGTACTATCCATACAGGGGATCACCAGGGTGAGATACTTGGTCTGATTATTCCATCATTTAACATTTTCAATTTGCCTGTGAATTTCTTTTTTGTGTACTTGGGGAAATCTGTATGTCTTCGAATGACATGGTTCTTCATCCTTAGTCCTCATTTGATGTTTGACTATGTTCGTGAAACTAAGTTGATATTTGGGTTTTTGAAAAATATCGTTGAATTCTTCACATAAGTTTAGTAATGAAGTTTTTTCTTCAGAGTTTAAGTGATTAGTTCTTATAAGGGTTTATATGTCTACTTTGTCAGTTTCTGGGGGTATTAAATTAAAATTGTAGATTTCTACTTGGTCATTGATTATGGTTCAAGGGAAAGGTTTGTTAAATGTTATTAAATTATGTTTTGGGAGAGAGTTGTGAATTTCTATTTTTGCAAAGCCATTTCTTGCAATTGTCAAGGGTTCAGGTATATAAATTCCATTTTGATGATAAGAATGAATTAAAATTTTTCCTTCTTTTATGTTTACTGGGACTCGTTTTGTTATGATTTCTAAGGGATTAAGATCAGAGTGTAAGTTGAAAAATCTTCGCGGAAATAAATCCGAATGTTTGTTTGTCTGTTTACAAGTTGATTATTTTCTACATCAATTGAAAGATTTAATTTTTGAAAATGTCGAAAACCTATTAATCCGTCAAAGCATTCATGAAAGTCATAAGGAATAAATTCTAAGTTTTGGTCTGTGTTAAATTCTGTAAAGGGCGGTATCACTGCTTTGTATTCAGCGGTGGTTTTTCCTGTACAAGTTTTTAATTCAGTTTTATCTATCAAAATTCCTTCAGGAATAATGGATATAATGGATTGGATAATGTAAGGGGTATTATTATTGAAAATGAACATCCGATGTCAATTAAGAATTTGCAAATTTTATCTTCGATGTGGATTTTTATGAAAGGCAAAGAATTTATAGTTATTTGATTTAATTCATACTTTAAGTTTGATTCTTCGAGTTCGGGGTAATTCGAAAATCCTGATTGTGATTGGGAGATTGTTCAAAATAGTCTGTATTTTGTTGGTTGGAATATCCACTGTTTCCCAAATATTCTTCATTACTTTCGTTTTCAAGGTTGAAATGTTCTACACCTGACATGAGGGTAGATGAATGTTGTCTTGAGGGTCATGGATTATTATTTCTCTGAGTGAAGTGTTCTACACGAGACATTGGTTTTGGGGAATGAGGTTGTTTTGGTTTTGATTTGGTTTAATCCTTAGGGATTGTTGACATTTGGTCTTCTTTGAAATTGAGGGTTAAATTGTCTTTCTTGAATTAGGTTCTATTGATTTTGAAATTGTTTTCCTTTGAAATTGTTGGGAAAGTTTTGGTTGTGACTTCTTTGATTAGAAGTGTGAGAATTGAAATTATTGTTGGGCTGAAGACCTTTTTGATTTTGAAATTGAGGTTTTGGGTGATTTGGATGTCTTTGTTGTGACTGTCCTAAAGTTCTTTGAGCTATACGATTTTCGTATTCTTGTTCAAGGTTTTGGAAAATGTCAATTGCTTGTTCAAGAGCAACAGGGTCTGTTAATTTTATGTCAGTTTGATAACGTTCTGGGATGAAAGTTATGAATCGATTTTTTGTATTTAGTTCATAAAATTCAATTTTTAAAATTTGTCATTTTAAGTCTGGTTCTGATAAATGTATTTTATCATTGATTTGAGAACGAATGTGTTGTAATCTTGAGGCAAAGCTAAGAAGAGTTTCATTGGGTTTGGGGTAGGCTTAGTTTAGTTTCGTTTCAAGGGTTTCTAAAGTATCAGTGCATGAGTAAAGGGAAATTAATCTAGTTTTTAGAGTATCCCATGTATTTAGCTCCGTTCTTCCAGCACAAGTTATTTTTGCAGCACCTTTTAATTTTTGTTGTGCGTGGGCAAAGATAAATTTGTGAGTTGAGTCGGGGAATTCACTGAACATATTTTCAACTTGAGCAATGTATTGTCGCAATTCCAAGGGGTTTCCATTGAATTCGGGGATGAATTCGGCAAAATATTTGATTAAATTGAGGTCAATTGTGACTTGGGAAGTTTGTGAAGTTTGTGGGGGTTGCTGGCCTGGTTGGCTCATGATTTTTGTTATTTGTTCCTGGAAATAAGAAAGATTTAATTCTGTTCCTGAATTACTGGAATCTGGTTCAAAAACTTTTTCAGGGTTTCTGAACTTGTTCATTCACTTTTGAATAAACTTTAGTAAAAATAAAGATTTTTTATTTTTAAACTTGATTTTTGAAAAAACAGCTCAGTAATAAAAGAAATTTTTGATGTCAATACAAAATTGTAAAACAAATCAATTCAAAATGTGGGTGAATTAAAATAAACAAAACAGTTTTTATTTCTTAAAATTAAATCATGCAAATTATTTTCAAGTTCATGAAAGAAATTAATTGCACTTCAAGCGAATGTTATCTTTTAAATTATCTTATTGTTTTGATAACTTATATGTTTCTTTGGGGAATAACACCACAATAGAAATAAAACTACGTATATTGCAGGAATACCAAACGTTTCAAAGTCTATTCTGACTTCGTTGTCAATGGCTTTATATTTATTGCAGACAATTTAGAAGACACTTATTGTTTTGTTAGCAATGCTAATTAGTCTAAATGAAATATATCAATTAGAAATAAGACTGCTATTCAAGAACAATTGTTGTATGAAGATTGAAACAAAGGCTCTTTGTATTCGTAATTAAATATCGGAGTCAATTGTTTGGTAAAATTCACGATTTGTTTTATATGCTATTTGTTACACTAATGATATTAATCAAAATTATTCGCTTGTTCTTAAAAATTCAAAAAAAAAATTTTATTGTTACTTTCAATGGGCACTCAAGGAAGGTATCTCGGTTGAGGAGAGTCTCACTTACCTTGATTTCTTGCGGAATGTTATGTTCGTTTCGGCTAAACCTTCAGTTTTTGGAGATTTTTGGGTTTTGTTAAAAACTTTGTTTTTGAAAACAATTAAAATTCAAAATTTTTAACTACTTTTATTCTACAGCAAAACATAAGTGTTCTTAGTAAGATCTCTACAAAAACTGACAGAATACTGATATAAAATTAAACACATAACTTTGATTAGTCAACAAAAGTCTGATACACTACGAATTGAGTCACTGCATACTCATTTAATATTTTGTCTACAAAGCGGAATTTACAAACATAATTTGCATCTCCTCCGTGTAACAATTGCGAAGCTGGCACAGGTTGCTAGTGTATAATAAATGTATCTAAGTACATCATGTGAAAAAGTTGAGGAAATACTTTATTGATAAATAAACTTTTAGAGATTATCCTTTATATTTTCGTTCCTATATGTTGATAAAAAAACTTCGTAATATTAGTTTGTTTGAAGGATTTTTTCTTAAGGGCTAGTGACATGCTATTTTTGAAGAGGAAGACATTTCCTCAAAAAATGGAAATTTTCGAATATGTATGAAAATTTTACGTTTAAATTTTGATGGAGAATGTCTATTCCAATTTTATCTAAACTTCGTATAACTATAGCTCTTTTATAATAGTTAATCATCCCTTAACCTTTTGTACCAGAGCACAATTATTTTGTCTGTTAATAATACTCAAAATTTTTAGAGTATCCAAATCAACAATAATATATAGACATAATTGTAATTATTTGTGCATATAAAAATAGAATAACCTTATCAATTAAAAGGTTTAAAACATTTTTTTTAGAAATTTTGACTATTTTACAGCATTTTTTAATTAACAAATTTCACTAACGCGGACAATTAAATTAATTACAATATTAAAATATTTTACTTTTTGCAAAATTTAAAAGAAATGTCATTTGCCAGACCATTAATTCCCATGTTAAATGTTAAATCTTATTTTTAATTTTAATTTAATTAAGGATATTGCCTTTATTAACTTTTATACTGGTTGTTTTCTAAAAGATAGTTGTGGCATCTCTGGTTTTTATTTTTTCTGAATTCTTTGGGAATAACACCACATAAACTAGAAATTCTGTATATTTCAAATGATCCAAACGTTTCAAGGTCTAAATCAAAATTGTTCTTGAATTTTATGTCAGAAAATGAGTTCAATTTTGCTCTATACACTGATGTACTTGTTTTGATTTATCTGTGCTGACTGACTTTCTCTGCAACTGCTGCTTTATCTGACTGCTACTTCAAACCGCTTCTCCGTACACCTACTCTCTCTATAATCTTTTGTTCCAATACGTTTGCTGTCTGCTCCTTTATCTGCCAGCTCGTTAATTTGCTTTTGCTTCCTTTATGAATTTTCTGTAATCTCAATCCAATACTGTGTACTATCTACTCCGTAATTTTACTGCTCTCTTTATAAATTGTCTTCTATACCGTCTGCACTTCAAAAGTTTCTACGCACACCTGCTTTCTTTAAATTTTCTGGCTCATGGTCACTTTATCAATTAACTTGTAATACCATTTGCAAAAATTTTAATTTCGAAAAAAATTTCTCTGTCAAGAATTATTAACTAATATTCTTGTCCTTGTTTCTTCCATGTAGTATGTCTTTTAACATAATATAATCGCTTCACTTCCTTTTAATATTTTTCTGCAATATTTACATTTATAACTTCCATATTGATACATTTTAGTTTTAATAGTTGATCTTGATTCGTCATATATAATTCCTGTAATAATTATTCCATTCGATTTATTTCTTTTACCTTGTCTTCACACAATATTAAAATATCAGTCTGAAGTTGGCAGACAATGTAACTCGTAATTAAAATATCATTTTCACAGTTCAATATATATTTAATTTTTTTTCAATATAAAACATAATTCTTCAATTACCACTGAATATTTCCACTTTATACTACAAAACAGTACTACTTTAAACTTGTTAAGTAATTCATTCATTTTTATTTGACTATTTAGTCTTACTTTTAAATCATCATTTTCATAATCTTCCTTTGTCTTTTCTTCATGAACTGCATCATGAGAATCCAAAATAATTTTCCTTTGTTCATCATCAGCCGCTTTTTTTAATATTATTTATGACGTCAATTTTGATTTCTTGATTCATAATAGTAACAGCATTATTCAATGAAATTTTAATCTCATTCCTATCTTCAATTTTTATATCTTTATTTTTAATAGTTACTTTATTATGCACTAGAATTTTGAGATTTTGTTTATTAATTTTTTCTATATTTTAATTCTAAATTGCCATCCATTTGTTCTTCTGGTTCCTCAACTTCAATTATTTCTATTAAATGTTGGTAGGTACAGTAGTCTTTCCCGATTATCTTATTTGCGTCGTTTAGTTCAGTATACAGTTTCTTTAAAAATCTGATTGGTATCTTGCTTCTATTGGTCTGCACTTGGTGATCTATTCAATACTCTGCCCCTCTATTGTGATTTACAACTTCGGCTTCTTCGATTGCATCTACTATTTGCTTCAGCTGTATTATTTTTTTCTACTCTAGGTCTAAATTCTACTTGGCTATTCCTTTTTCGAAGGTTATTGGGTCTTCGTTTTCCTCCTGCTGTCTTTGTTCATCATATTTCTTCGATTTGCTCTATTTTAGTTTCTTTCATTTATATTCAATCTTGCATTAAAATTTCTATTTTGAAATCCATTATTTTCCATAAAATTGTTCCTACTATTAAATTGATTACAATTACCAATCCTTCTATCATTATAATTTCTACTCTCGAATTCTCTTATATTGACCTCTGTCATCGTTCCATCTTGGTTTAAACTCCTGACTGCTACTTCCCACTTGATTTACATTTTGATTGCGTCCTTGTTGATTATACTTTACCCTGTGGATACAATTTAGATAATGTAGGAATTTTTTAAAATTCTGTACCACACAGTGGTCTCTGCAATTCGTCCTCCATAATGTCTAGCAATATTTAAGACCATTTCTTCTTTACGCATTGGAAGATTCATGTGTTTTCCAGGCGTAAAGGTTAGTAAAGCTAGATTATGCTTTACATGTTTCCCCTCTTTGAATCGTATTTTCCAAAATATAATTTTTTCCAAAATTCCGCTTGTGGCGTTTCACCCTAATAGTAATCTATTTTTTTTTGCCAATATCTTCAAACGATGTAATGTCTCCATCAATGCAAGCAAACCATAACGCTGCGCTGTCTACCATTCCTGGCCTTATTCTAATTTTTATTTCTTCTTTATTGCTGACACCCTGAAGTTGAATTTTCATTTTGTCCTAATGAAGGTAATAAATTACACACTAATCTCCATTACCATCGATTTTTCCATCATCATAGGCATCCTTGTCTGCTCTATTCTGTGCATTTCTTCTTGCCATTGCTGCTGAAGATTTTGTGACATCTTGTTTTTAGATTTTGTGTCTACTCTTCTGTATCCTGGTAGTCTAAGAGATAGAGCCGGTTTTTGCTCGTCTCGTCATCGAGAAAATAGACAGAATGTATCGTATTAAGTTTAATTCCTGAACTACATCACGTTTCTAGGCAGGCGCCAATGAAAGTGATAACCGAGGATAGTTACAGTGAAAGTGGTAATTTTTTTTTTCGTCCTGCTCATCATCGAGTACGTTCTAAAATTGGCTGCATACAAGATTGTGATGCATTTAAGCAAATTCCCGAGAGGCGTCTGCCTAGAACATTACCATCAAACAGGCGGACAGGGGTAAACTTAGCAAAAATAGTGAATTTCGTCATTAACTAAAAAGAACGCCATTTGCACCAGTTTTTTGCTTACACAAAAGAAATCCCAAAGGATGTACAGCTTAATGACTTAAATATATTTTTCATGACGTCATAAATGTTATTTTTTTTAATGTGAAGCCACATTTTTCATTACTGATATGGAAAGAGCGGAAATTTTCAGGTCCGAATGTGACTTTGACCATGACCTTGAACTTGACCTTCAAGGTCATCCCAAGATCAATGTTTGTTTGAATAATCAACCTATTATAGCCAAATTAGATGTACGGGAGGTTTTCGACGTCGCTCATTTCGAATCGAAATCAGTTTTTGTTTGAAAAACTGGTCCGCCCTCTTGGATTGTGAAAATCTGATTTCAGATCCGAAATCACATCTTGAAAATTGGCAATTTGAAAAAATCAACCAACCTACTCCCAATTTGGTATACGGGGGTTTTCGACGTCGATGATTACGAATATAAAATCAGTTTTTGACAATTTTCAAAACAAGTAGTGACCAAGTTCAACGTCAAATTTGTTTTTAATTTGGAATAATCTCTTTGAGACAGTCATCTTTCGGATCAGGATTAAAAACATCGATTACCATTAATTGGTTGTGCATCAATTGATCATTAATAAAAAATGTAGCTTCGCATTTAAAAAAATGTGTATGACGTCATACAGACCACAGTAATGATATCATGAAAAATATATTTATTTCATTTAGCTGTACATCCTTTCCGATTATGATTTCTTTTGTGTAAGCAAAAAGGTGCAAATTGCGTTCTTTTTACTTAATGACGAAGTTCACCCTTATTTTTGACAACTTTACCCCTGTCCGCCAACTTGATGGTAACGCTCCAGGCAGACGCCTCTCGAGAATTAGCTTAAATACATCACAATCTTGAATACGGCCAATTTTACTCGATGATGAGCATGACCAAAAAAAAATACCATTTTCACATGCTGTAATCCTCGGTTATCACTCCCACTGACGCCTGCCTAAAAACGTGATGTAGTTCAGGAACTGAACTTAATACGATATTTTCAGGATGACGAGCAAAATCCCACTCTACTCTCCTCTATGGAGTTTTCCTTGGATTTGATTTATCTTTCCATTCATAAGTTCCGCCTGACATTGTCTTTCACTTCATTCAAATGCAAAGTCTTAACTGAACTTTTCTTATCCTTGCATCATTTCTTCTCTGATATTTTGTATTTCTTGACGTAAAGTCCTTTCCCAATTTTCTATTTTACCATCATTTTGGTAGTCAATTTCTGCTTCGTTTCCTCCATTTTTGCCATTATATTACCATTGGATTCTTCTAGTTCCTCCCTTAAATTTGTTATGTTATTTATTAACCCTTTCCTTAAATCAGCTGTTAAACTTCTTATGTAACCAGTCGATTCTTGTAACTCTTAAATTTCTGATCTTTCCATTAGACTCTTCCCTTAAATTTGTTATATTTTGCATTAGATTAACATTTTTTTCCCTTATTGCATTGAATATCATGTTGAGATCAATTACCATTTCTGGTGTCTTTCCTCTGGGAGTATGTATCTCTGCCACTGTCTCCACTATTCTTCCTAGACCATCATTATCGTCCTCCACTTCCTGTTCTTGTATTCTTTCCTCATCGCCATGATCCATTCACACCATAATGTCTTTTTGTCCAATATGCTCCTCCTCTTGCATTTCCTGATTTGAAGTGTTTTTCTTATTGGTCCTTTTAATTGCCTTTAGTCAATATGATATGTGTTTTATTAAACATTTGTAAAAAAATAATAGAAGAATGTCAATTTTTAAATTAAATTCAAATAATGTTAGCTTATCACCCGAATTCCCGAAATGTATCCAAATTACATCAAATACCAATATCAGATAGACAATAGCAAGTATGTCTTATATCTTTTATAGAAATAAATATTTGGGAAATATCCTTTTAGTATTTATGAATCTGTTTAAATTAATTTGCGCAAGTTCCTAATCGACTCTTAGGTTATACCTGGCCTATCGACGCCCCAAGTTGGGTGACATTAAAAATTGTAATGAAAAAGGACCAGGCACCTCTCTTATGGAAAAATGGACTTCCGTCAAATTGTTTAAAATATTGGTATGTTGTAGAAGTTTTCGTTCTTACAAAAAGAGTTCATGGGCTTAAACAGATTCTATGACTAGTTTTCGAGATATAGAGTGTTTAACATCGAAAATGCTGCATTTTTGATATCAGATTTCCAATGACAGACGTGCTTTATTTCCGGTTATTGGAGAAATTGTGATGTGTACATTATTGGACATAAATATTTCACAAAACAATAATTACTATAAGTTTTGGTGGATTACAGGGTATTTAAAAAATACGTAACATTTGATTTTGGAAAAAATCTTTTTTTTATTACAACGATGAAAACATAACAAGATGTTATTGCACAATTTATATATCGTTGAAGTAAGTCTTGGATGTGCTTCATATAATATACAGTGTGATCCATAAATATTGATAGACAAGGCATATATTATTTTTCCCATTAATGAGTCACCCTGTACGAACCTTTCGTGCTGCAATTTTAATAAGACATCTTTCTCTTTATACTCAACGGGATGTTAAACTGATTGCAAAAACCATATATATTGAAACTATGTATTTTTTTATACTACCCCGTAGTTTTAAATTCTCCCCGTCAACTTTGTATGTTATTACATTTTTATGTTAAGAAATGTTCAGTGTTTTACTGAGCAGAATATTATTAAAATTATGTAACTAGTTTTCGAGATATAGAGTGTTAAACATCAGAAATGTCACCTACCTTTATCGTATCAAATTTCTCATAATAGATGTGTTTTATTTCCGTTTATTGCAGAAAACATGGTTTGCACATTGTTTGACATATATGTTACGTGAGTCACTATGAAAGACCCCTTTGTGCAACATTGTAGCTTATCTTTAATATTTCCTTTCAAGTAATTGATATTTCTGTTTATTCCAAAATTGCTTATTTAGAGGTGAGCTTAATAGCCAACAATATTCTATTGTTCAAGTAAAACTGCACGTGTTATTAAGGCCACCTTAGTCATCATCACAGAACCTATAAATTCTTTGTAAAGTTGTAGGAGAGTGGATATTAACACAGATATTAACACGGATATTAACACAGACATTAAAACAGTCATTATATTAGTTAGTTCATATTTGACATCTCTCTCCCTCGACTGCAAATCTCGGCATTAATTTATTGTAATAATTTTTAATTCAAAGTGTAAAAGTTAAAAAGTGTTTTAGTAAAAATATATTTTTTAAAATAATTAATTTTGTTATCAACATAACAAAATTTGGCGCAGTTCATTCGGATTTCGTGACCGTTTCTAGAACACGCGAACGCTCACTGGAATAGGCGGATTCCAATCCCTTGCCGAAACAAAGGACCAAAGCCAAAAGTCTACTTTTCTGAGATCGAGATCAGACCGGGAACGGATTGTGACCGGCACTATAATGTGGATCATGCCTTAAAGTTCACCTCTAAATATACAGCATGTCCTGAAAAGTTGTTAACAACTAGAAAACTTTTTTATTTTTCACTTTTTGAAAAATGTTTCTCTATAAAAACTTTTGCTTCTTCCGAAAATATTATTGAAAATATAAGACAAAAAATATTGTACAAATTTGAAAAAATTGCATGAAGTTTTATAGCAAAATGCCAAACGAGAATTATTCTTAGCATTCCGTGTGGTAAAATATTAAATTTAATGTTGGAATTCAAAGCTGAGGGCAATGTACGCGGTCCACAAAAAGGTTTATTTCACAATATCGTATAAAAAATATAAATTATACTTCTACGTAAGCCCCATCCCGGATCATATAAATTATGGTTATTCTATTGGACTCTGCCACAACCGCTCTTAACACAAATGGCGTCATTTCTTGTGCACACTGATTGTCCGTGATGACTGTTTCCAGGTCGATGGCCTGTAAGGATAAACCTTTTCTTTTAGCAGTCCCCAAAAGAAAATGTCTAAACGGAGTTAGGTCATGAGACCTGGCTGGCCACGGGATTGCAGAGTAGATTCACATCCAGCGATTTGAAAAAGTACATGTAACCAAAACTACCCGAGTTCAAAAAACTAAAAAGTTGAAAATAATTATAATTATATAATAATACAACTGGAGAAAATAAATAACACACTCAATGTTGTTAGGTACATACCCACAACGTAAAAAAATGTAAACATTAGAAGGCGCCCATTCTGTACAGATTAATTAATTAATTACCTACCAACTCTAGTATATTTTTTAAGTCGGTGTCAAGCAACAATTAAGTTTGACGAAGTAGTAGATAAGTACACAATGCAGACTTTTAAATTTGCTTGATACCCACTTCAAAAATATACTAGATTGGTAGGTAATTAATGAGCATTTTTTACTTTCTGGGAAGGTACCTAACAACCTTGAATCTGTTATTTATTTTCTATAGTAGTATTCTGTTATAATTATTTTCAACTTTTAATTATAGGTGGAAGTCGGTTATATTTTTTAAAAAATGTCTTATTTTCAGAGTATGGGTACATAAACGGTACATAAACCTTTAAATAGAATAGTAGCTGTAGCTGCTCCAATGGGTATCGCGGCCTTTAGTGTTAAGGGATTGACGATTATTAACGATTCATTAATTATTGCCATTGACAGTTAAACACAAACAAATGCCAAACTACAGGCCACTTTCTGATGAGGTTCTCCAAGCAGTGGAATTTGAAAGACGTTATTTTATTTATAATCGATGAAGTATCAATGATATCAAATATCACTTTCGCTTTTATACATATGCGTCTGGCAGAAATAATTGATACCATCGATAAAGAAAACGGGTGGTTTTGTAATCGGAATATCATGTGCATGAGTGATAAAGCTATAAGGTGCTAGTAATTTTCCAAATATGTTGGAAGATATTTTTAAATACCAGGAGTTAACACAAGTTCGTAGAAATGCTTATAACAATAAGAAGACCACCGGTTATAATCCGAACGTTTAATTTCACTGGAATTAGGTTCTAACTAAGACGGATTACACGTAAGAGCTTTTCAACTTAGACACTCGACGTTTCGGCTCCTGCTCTAAAGCCATTATCAAGAGACAAAAAAAACTAAAAGCTCAAAATGGTCTTCACTTTAGGATTTTCCACGAACAATTGCAAAATTTGCAATTGATTTACTTCGGCAGTACACCAAACTTGATATTTTCTTTAAAACGTCGTATCAACAGAGATCCAGTGGATTTAAATTTGATCATGACATTTTGCAACAATAACATTGCTTTTCATGACATAATCTATAATGATCTCCAACAAATAACTCAACTTAAATTTTTTCCTGTTTTATTTATTTAACTATCACGATGAAAATAACGAAAAATATTCAATGTAATAAAATAACCAAACACTTCAATTATCTAGTGTCAATACAATGCAAGATTATGTTTCCATACTACAGCATGATCTTTTTTTTTTCTGCTTACTCAGTTTTATTTAGTAATTAGCGTAAGAGCAAAACGTTACATTTTCTGCTACTAAAAAACTACTTCTGATCTTTTTTATGAAATTTAGCATTTTACCACATCTTGGAATACTTAGAATAATCTCTTATGGCCTGTTGCTTTAAAACTGAATAATTTGTCTTCAGGTAATTTTAGATTTTATAAGTTTTTGGCAACCCTGCAGAATATTTTTTAAGTTTTATAATTGCAATAATAGTTTCGGAGGAAGAAGAACTTTTTATGATAAGGAACATTTTTCACAAAGTGAAAATTAAAAACGCTTTCCATTTGCTAAGAACTTTTCAGGACACGCTGTATGTTGCTTCATATAGACTCAGTAGGTCTGATACGTGAACTAGTATCTTTGTTCGATCTCTAAATACTGTACAAAACATAATCGAATCAATAGAATTTGACAAGGCCATTTTCAGGTTTTGTAGGTCCCAAACAATGTCGCTAATTAAAATTCCTAAAATTAATTTTGCCGTTGTCTCACTATCTATCCCTTTCCTTTATACAATGGTAATACCTTGTTGAGAACTTTCTACTCTTGTGGACTAGGTTGGACAGGATGTTTTTTGCTCAAGTGTTTTTTTTTTGTCTTGCGGAAGTCTTCTATTGAGTGGTTTTCTCGTGGTAACCAAGGTTTGAACAAATTCATTCGATGTGCCCTATATATTTAATTAAATTTTAGTAGAGCAAGCAGCCCTTTACCTCTTCATGTGCACTTTGGTAGGCTACACATACAAAAAGTCGAATTTCTGTCTCGACTTCCTATAGTTCTTCCCAAGGTTTTACGTTCGTGAGTATACTGATCTCGTAAACTTTGATTATATTATTATTGATTATAAATTGGTGATTACCATTCTGTCTCTCTCCTTCTCTTTCAAAATCTTTCTTTTGTTATACATTGGAAATTTTATTACAGATCTTCTCAGCAAAATTACCTTAATAGTTGCCTTTTTAGGGTTCCGTATGTACAATATAGGGATACCCTTATAATATCACTCCGGATTTCTGCCTCTGTCACATCACAGCAATTTTCTCCTGAACTACTGGACGGAAGAGGTTGAAATTTGGTATCAATGTATAGTTTGGTTTGGTTTGGTGATCACGAGTAAAAGAAAAAATTTTGATTTTAGGGGTACTTCTGGGGGGGGGAACTAAAAAAATCGACCGTTCCCCCCCTGATCTCCGAAACTACTAAACTTAAAATTTTGAAAAAAATGGGAAATATAGAACGTTGCCCGAACTTTACAGGAAAAATAAAGAAAAACCAATAATATTAATTTTGGGAGGAAAATTATAGAATTAAATAAAAATTTAAAAATAAAAAAATTTTCAAACGCATCATGTAATATATCAAACAAAAGGTGTCATTCTGAGGAACACAAATATATTTTTTTCATATTTTAAAAAAAATTTAATTTATTTAAAAAGATATTAATGAAAATATACCAAAATTTACCCATTCCCACCCCTTTTCTCTGAAACTATAAAACGTAAAGTTTTGAAAAAAATTAGACGTATAGGTTCTGACCTGAAGTTTACTGGAAAAATAAGGAGAAACATCTACTTTTAATTTTGGGGGGCAAATTACAGAATTAAATGGAAAATATAAAATTAAAATTGTTTCTAACCCATCATGTTAATTAAAACATATTAACAAAAACATAAAAAAATTTACCCATTCCCCCCCTTATCACCGAAACCATACGCTGGAAAATTTTGAAAAAAAATGGTGGTATAGCCCCTCACCTGAACTTTACTGGAAAAATAAGGAGAAATCCCTAATATTTATTTTGGGGGGGGGGCAAATTATAAAATTAAATGGAAAATATAAAATTAAAATTGCTTCTAACCCATCATGTTATATATCAAATGAAACGGCTCATTATGACGAAAACAAATATATTTTTTTCATATTTTTAAAATAAATTAATTAAAAGATATTAACAAAAATATAAAAAATTGTACCCATCCCCCCCACTAAACCATAAGCTGGAAAATTTTGAAAAAAAATGGAGGTATAGCCCCTCAGCTGAACTTTACTGGAAAAAGAAGGAGAAACCCCTAATATTCATTTCGGGGGGCAAATTATTGAATTAAATGGAAAATAAAAAATTATAATTGTTTCTAACGGTTCATGTAATATATCAAATCACAGGGCTCATTATGGCAAATACAAACATATTTTTTTAAAATGAATATTTTAAAATATATTAAAAAATATTTTAAAAAAATCACCCATTCCCCCCGTTATTCCCCAAACTATAAGACCATTTTGTTTATTGGAAAAATATGAAAAAATCCCTAATTCTATTATTTGGCTCCCAAATAATAGAATTAAACGGAAAATAAATTATTAGAAAACCCCCATAGTAATTTTAGGGACAAATTATACAATTAAATGGAAAATAAAGATTCAATTTTCTAACACATCATGTAATATATCAGATAAAAGGCTCATTATGTGAATTACAAATATATCATATTTTTAAGTCATTTGTTTAGAAGATATTAACAAAAATATTAAACATCATCTTAATTCCCACTTTAGAAACTAGAAATTTAAATTTTGAAAAATATATTTTATTTGTATTTTTTAATAATTTGAATAACAGATCTAATAATTTATAATTTAAAACTTGACCTATTTTGCCCTTTATTTTCCAATTTGCAGAGCCTCAAAACTCAGACAGTAGATTATAAAAGACTTCTCTGAAAGTTTATAGTAAAATAAAACTCTAATGTTAATTTTTGGGGGCCAAATTAGAAAATTAAATACATATGTAT
Organism: Octodonta nipae; assembly: GCA_034190945.1. Lineage (NCBI taxonomy): Eukaryota > Metazoa > Arthropoda > Insecta > Coleoptera > Chrysomelidae > Octodonta > Octodonta nipae. The sequence goes on along the minus strand of CM067221.1, from coordinate 21,161,882 downwards.
TCTGATAAAAATCAAGCGAATCCTGAAGTAGATAAAATAAAAAATCTATGTGGGGAAAATCAAAGTGTATATTTTTTATAAATTTAAAACGCTTCCTTTAAAAGATATAAGGGTAAATATAAAAAAATGCACGCATTCCCTGCTTGTCTGAAACTGGAATATTAGAATCTTGAAGGTGGTACGGAATCCTAAGTATGCGAGTCCAACTCGCACTTGACCAAATTATTCTCAGTATCTATTTCAGTGGTTGTAGGACTTGCTTCAAATTGCCTCTTATATATGGACCAGGAAGAACTACCATTGAACGGGAGTTTCACAAATATAATCGTCTTTAATTCCACACTAAAAAATCACAATCAATATTAAACTATTTTTTTAGAATAAGATATGAGGCAATCGCACATCAATTGATCCATTACTACCAGTTACTGCTTTGCCTCAGGAAACAGTTATTGGCACTTTATTTTTCATAATACGTTTAAACGACTTATTAGTCAACCTATCTGATGATATAGTATCATCATTTGCCGATGATACGACAACGTTATCAACAGATAAAACATGGCAGCTTGTTCAAACAAAAATGAATGGATAACTTGAACAAATTTCGAACTGGTTAGCACATAATGAATTTTCATTAAATGCCGAAAAAACTGTTTCATAATGTTGGGTAACTATTGCAATAGTGTACCATTAAATTTCAAGCCTTATGCAAATCCATATTCAATGTATAGTAAATAAAAGTACATAATTTTCTTATTATACAAAGACTCCAATAAACATTGTTTAAATTAATATTTCAATATTACTTTGTAAGTGATACAAAACTATTTCTCTTGAATCAGCTTATTTGCCTTAAAGTCTTTTGCGTTTAATTATAATGAACTAACAATTAGTTTATAAATTCAGTATTACGCGTCACACACATATTTTACTTTCACAATTACGTAAAAATATATGCAGTGAAGATCTATACTGCTTTATAACAAACTTCCTGTCAGCTACAACCTTCACACTGGTCAAAAACTTGCAAATCGACATTTAAAAAACGGATATCAAAAAGTATTAATTAAATGTATGTAATTTAAAGCAACATTGTCTTTGTTCAAATACATGTTTCGGCATTCACTCAGTCTGTACAAATTAATTGCCTACCAATCTAGTATATTTTTGAAGTCGGTGCTAAGCAACAATCAAGTTTGATGAAGTAGTAGATAAATACGTAATGCAGGATTTTAGATTTGCTTGGCATCGACTTCAAAAATTTACGAGATTGGTAGGTAATTAATTTGTATGGAATGAGCACCTTTTAATGTTTACATTTTTTACAACAACATTGAATGTGTTATTTATTTCCTAGAGTTGTATTTTGTAATAATTATTTTCAGCTTCTTAGTTATAGGTGGAACTAGGTTATATATATATATATATATATATATATATATATATATATATATATATATATATATATTTAAGTTTTTTTTCATTTATTGTTGCATTATAAATTAAGGGTATTTTACGTTAACATTATTTGATTACTTTCTGTAGTTTCCTGTAGTTTCTGATATAAACTATTTCCTTATTTTGATTTTTACATCTGCAGTGCATTTTTTTAAAACGAACTATACATATATTACGCAAAATTACAATTTATTAAACTTGGTATTAGACTGTTTCGTAAATACATAATTTATTTGAAATAAAAACACTTTATTTGAGAAATTATGCTTTGTTTTCAGGGAAACCCATGTAAATGTCAAATGAATCCTCAAAAACAAACCCAGGGCGGAGGTAGCGGAGCCCATGGTAGTGACTATCAGGTGGAATTTCTTCTGTCAATTCTTTTGAAAGGTTATACGTTAAAAGAAACTTTTAGTATATCCTCTGAAAAACAATCTTGGGGAAAATTTGACGATGCTGTTTACCAATCAAACGCAAATAATATATTTATACAAACAAAACATAAGGAGAATACGAAAAAAAATTGTAAGATTTCTCAGCAACTCTTCAGCGATGACAAAGATTTTGGTTTAATTAATTATTTGGAATCTTTTAAATGTATATATATCAATCACTTGGAAAAAGTTCTTGCTGAACTGCAAAAATTAGACAAAGAAACTTATAAGATAGAAGAGTTAATAGAACTTGCAAAAGAAATTAAATCTGTATTTGAAAAAAGTGAAAGCAATCCAGAAGATTTATTGGAAAAATTTGTAAGGAGAATGGAAGAGCTTCCATACTTAAAAAAAACAATTGATTGGTTTAACAATGCAAGTTTCTGGCTAGTCAGTAACATGAAAGTAAATATTAGTGGAAACGAAAGAGAATATACAAATACAGATATCTGTCTTGATATGAGGAAGACTGTTTCTCAAAATCAATTTAAGGACGAAGATTTTCTCTATACCACAGGTGAAGAATCTTACTATTATAGTTTTAATTCTGAAATATGTTTAAAGTTTTTTAAAGACTTATACCTAGACCGCTTGAAAAAGATCTTTACTTCCCACAAGATGTTGGAAAAAAGGTTAAACAATTTCCTAAAGATAATTATAGAAAAGTTAGGAAAAAACCAGCTGATATCTACAGTTATATTGAAAGAATTTCTAGCAGAAGTGAGTAAGTCACAAAGACTGTCCTTAGAAGAAAAAAAAAATTGTAAAGACAGAATTTTTTGTCTCAGAATTAATACAAATGCCCATTCGACAAATTTTGTTTCATATTTTTTTAAAAAATTTAAATTGGTTTACTGCAGAAAAGAAACGCTTCGAAAAAAAATAAAAACATTATTACAAGAGTTACCCATTTACAACGAGCGGCGCTGGGATTTCAAATTGCTATTTAGTCACTTAAAAATAAAAATAATTGACTGGTACATTAAAAAAAAAATAAAAACCTTGACAGATCTCGAACTAGAGCTCTTTTTGACTGATGCCATAAGTACTTCTTTTGTAGTGGACTTAAGCGTGTTTGAAGATAAATTTGACTATTGCATAAAGACCTTATTGACAGAAATTGATAACAAAAAAATTATCCAAATCAACACACCGAGGTATTTATTACTCATGATAAAACTACAAAAGATATTATTGGAAAATAATGAAGAAGAAAAACTAATTTTTGTAAATCCATATGAAAATATTGAAATACAGAAACTCGTAACCCAGTGTTTTAGGCATCCAGTACTCACCCACCTTATCTGCCCTATCATAACAACCAATTGTGACAGTTTGATGCCTATTATAGAGAAACTATTATTAAATATATCGGAATCGAGAGAGAAAAGCTACAAAAAAATTGTGTTATTGACGAATACTGATCATAAATCTTTATTCATCGCCAATATACCAACAGTAGCAGATGAGGACTATTACCAAGATTTCACTTTGAAGCATTTAAAAAAATCACAAACCTCAGACGATTTCGAAAAATATTATGTGCCTCGCAAGCTATTGTATGAAAGCAAAACGTTTTCAGAAAAAGAGTTTTTGGGAAATATTAAAACAAACAATTCGAAATGTATTTTAATCACAAACAGCCCCGGAATGGGAAAATCAACTTTGTTAAATTGTCTAGCTAGCAAAATAAATAGCGAAGACAAATTATGGGCTATTAATATTAATCTTAATCTACATACCTCTCTGTTAGAGTGCTGTTTGAGGGAACGCAAGGATCTAAAACTTTCGGATTTCCTTGAGTCAAATGGAACAATAGAAGCCGATATTAAAATACAAATATCGACCATACCGCATGTCATTTATCTTTTAATTGATGCTATAGATGAAGTAAGCCCCAGGTATCAGTCTGTTGTTATAGATTTTATAAAGGCATATTTGGAGGAAGTTTCTAAAATCATTTTAACATCGCGTGAATATCTTGAAAAACAGCTCTCAACCGAACTGAAAGTCATACCTTACAAAATAGATTTTTTTACAAATAGTGATCAAAAAGAGTACCTCAGAAAGATTCTGACTTCTAACAGCGAATATGCTAATGCATGTAATGATGAAATACAAAGATATTGCAGTAATATGTTGCTTTCTTTTAAAAAGTCACTAAGATATCCAAACTCCGAAAGTGTTCTAAAAATTCCTCTATATACAAGAATGATTGCTGAAATATTTTTGGAATATGCAAAAAAGAGTGGACATTTTTGTGAAGGCAATTTGTTTATAACAAGCCTGGATAAATTATATGATTTGTTTATGCAGAAAAAGAAACAAATATTTATTAAGGAAAAATGCAATACTCAGGCAAATGTCCCAGCTGAAACAGGTCTTAATAAGATATTTGATACTAATTACTTAAAAATTTGTCAAAAAGTTGCTGTTCAGATACTTGTAAAAAAGGAGGACTGGTATCGATTTAATGCTGAATCTGTCAATAAGGAAGATTTATATAAAATTGGTATAATTACAGCCGATCCATATAACGAAAAAGTTCAATTTATACACACAACATTTGCGGAATATTTTTTAGCCAACATTTTATGGGAACGCTTAAAAGATACACAGTCAAAACATGATAAATCTTTTTTGAGATTTGTTTTAACTGAAATACTATTTAACCCCTTTCTTTCCGTAGTACATATCATTATTAACGAAAAACTTGAGAGTATTTGGCACACAGAAAATTGTTCTGTGTTAAGAAAAACGTGTTCCGAGATATTTCAAGAGCTTCCTAAGTATTTAAATCATTTAGCTAGACATAACTGCTTGTATGTTCTTAATTTGCTCCTTGATGGATCAAAACAACATGGAGAGTGGATTGACAGCACATCTATTTTACATGAGTCTGTCAAGAACTTGAAACTAATTAGATTATTTGTAGAATGTGGAGCAAATTTAAACTTGAAGAATAAACACGGCGAAACAATTCTGCACCGTGCAACAACTGAAAAGTGTCTCGAAGTAATTCAATATTTAGTAGAAAATAGAGTCAAAATTGACGAAAAAGATGTTAATGGGTTGACTGCACTGTATAAGGCAATCCTCATAAAAGACGATACAATAGTGGAATATTTGATCAAAGCAGGGTCCACATTAAACATCCCAACAAAATGCGGAAGGATGAGTTTACATGTGGCTACCATTGTCGGAAGCAAAAAAATAATACAGTTAATTCTTGAAAATGAAGTAGATATTAATCACCACATAAATTCTAAAAGATGTATTTGCTCTGGAAGTACAGCTTTACTGCTGGCCTTTAAGAATTTAAATTTAGAAATTTTTAATTATTTACTTAAGAATGGAATTAATATTAACTTAATTAATGACGAGAAGCGAAGACTCTGGCACATTGTGCTCAAATACGGCGTATATCTGGATAAAATCTATGAAGCTGCAATTTCGTTTATTGAATTTTACAGCAATGATCCATCTAATGCGAAGCGTTTAATTGATATGTTACCTAAAACAGAATCGAACAATAGCACTGAAAAACATGATTATACTGTACGTTCATGCGAGGAGATTAGACGACAAAATATTAAATTCTGCATGAAGATTTTAGAGCATGAACCTACAATAATTGCTAAAACTCAAGAAGAACTAGCAGATTTAAATGCTGCGAAAAAACTAAAATTATCTCAAGACAAACCTCCCGATATCAACTGCAATACATTTAATAATATTTATCAGAAAGTACAGACTAGTGAAGTATACAAATCAGTATTCAACATTCTAAGGTATGAGCAAATTCAAGGTGGGTTATGTAGCAAACATTCAACCGATCCAATTAAGTTCTATTTCATAGACAACATTGTGACATTTCCTTGCAAATGTTTTGAATACTAATTCGTTGTAAAGTAAATAAGTAACAAGAAGCAGAATTTTGTATTTTATAAAAATAGGGATAGACCAATTTATTTGTAACACACAAGTAGTATATTTGTAGAAATAATATTTATATAAGTATTTTCTTGTTAGTTGAAAATAAATGGAATAAATTTAGTACATTATTGAATCATTATCTAAGTGTTTATTGGGAAATAACACCACACTTTAAAGGAAATTGCTCTATACTCCAAACGTTTCGGGGTCTAGATCAAATATTTAAATTTACATCTTGGAATTGTACCTTTTTAATCCGTAGTTTCTTAACCATTGACAACGGGGTCTGATCTAGACCCCAAAACGTTTGGTATATACAGCAATTTCCTAAAGTGTGGTGTTATTTCCCAATAAACACTTAGACATTGAAAATTATGCCACAAGTATCCTTCAGAAAACAATTGAATCATTAGTTCAGAATAAATGTGAAGCATAATAAATAGTAATTGAAGTGTGCATTATTTTTCAAAATCCATTATTAAGGTTCCTTTGACATAAATTTCCTCCCTTCCCCACAATCTTTCAATTGAATCAAATATAGGTACTTATTCCAAATAACTGAAAAATGTGTAACCCACCAAAATGATGGAAATAATAATTGGAGGATTGTTTTTTGTAACCTAAAATTTGCCGTCAATTTCAGAATCAATCGAGTTCAAAAATATATAAAAAAAGGAAATAACACTCCAATATTGTATTCCCTATTGTCTCCTGATTGACAATCTTTTACATAACATCTACGCAAGATTGTGAAAATAATATATTAATAAAATAATTAAATTCACAACAAAATCTTACAGAATAATCAGTAAGAAAGTTACTGCTACTTGTCCGAAAAATCAACACTAATCTTCTACATTAACTATTTTACTACTGAACAATAAACACCGCTTTATGCTTAACTATCGAAGATGGTCTTCACATGATGGTCTGAAAGAGTGTTGGCCTATCAATGTCAACCAATCTAACATCAGCTAACGCTCCGTCGTTATTTAATTACTCAATGATTTGACGGTCAAGGCAAATCATCCAAGATTTCGAAGGGGAAATGTGTTCATTAAAGATAAATTTTATTGTAATACAGGTAGAAACCCAACTTATTATAACAAATTGAATTTTTTAACATTTTAAATACACACCCTTAAGATGTTAATGACATGCTTATTTTAGGTAAAAATCAGTTACCTTGTAATAAAACTACGTTTGTGTGAATGGGGCCACGTAATCTAAAATACAGGTTTACAAAGAAAAAATCAAAAGTACTATACATGTCAAAAATTGAATTGTGCAAGCCGTCACTTTGGGATAGTCAATCATAATGAACAAATGAAACTAATTTTATCGTTTTCTATCACTGGATTTATTCCCACTACGTGAATGGTTTCGACGCCCATGCATAATTTACAAACGTTTACAAATTGAAAGACTAAGTAACTAAACCATTTTAAACATTAATAAAAACATAACTAACCAAAGGTATGAACTGAACAAAGCAAAAGCAAATTAAGAAATGAAAATTTGAATACAAACTGGCACTGGTCGTTAAATAATAAACTCGGGGAATTTTGTGAAAATTGATCTAAGAAAGTTGTTTGATAATAATTTCTGTTATAATTTCAAATTACCGTGTTTACAACTTCATATCACTTACAAAAAAGATTCAACCTTTTCTAATCACTTAATGCAAACAGAGTTTCATTTCACTTGAAAACACGGTATTTTTAAATTATAACAGAAATGATTGACGTATAAACACAAAGTTTTGTACCCTGACACCAAACCTTTCGTTTTTTTTACACTCAACGCTCGTTTCAACAGCGAAGCTGTCATCATCAAGCGTAAACCAAAACTGAAAATATTTGCAAATAAATAAATATTTTCAATTTTGGTTAACTCTCAAATATGACGCCCACACTATATTGCTGCATTCTGCCCTTGGTCGGGGTCTTTGGGCCCTTATTGACTGCACATGTCACATTTCTGGCACCAAGCTCTAACGCCTTCGAAGTAATTTACCCAGTAGTATCGATGGCAAATTTTACCCAAGATTTTATTCATACCAGATGACCTCCGGTAAATCCTATTAGGTACTTCGGTCAGAACTGCTGGTACCTTTTTTGGGACTACAATTTGGGACTTGGTTTCTCGCGCGTCAGTGCTTTTGCAAATTCTATTTAACATTCCATTCTCTACTCTTAGAGAGTTCCATTAAGTCCATAACGATTTCAGGATACCCGAGTATCTAACTACCTCATCTCATCGTGGTCTAGGTGCCCCTGTCTTTTTTGAGGGAGATTGTTGGTTCAATGCCTGGGGCGGCCATTTGGTCCTGGATGCACTGTTTCGTTGTCCACTATTCATTGGCCCACAATCGGATTTGTCGGAGATATGTGCTCGCTGTTCCGTCTTTAGACAATGTCCGCATTCTACTCTACAGAGTCTTCTTGACAAGGCATCGACATTATTATGCAAACGGTAGGCATGGTGTTTAACCTTGAAGTCGTATTGCTGTAATTTGTTCATCCACCTGGCCAGTTGTCCTTCCGGTGTCTTCATGTCCAACAGCCTTTTGAGGGTGGCAAAATCTGTTCTGATTAGGAAATGACCAAAGAAATATTTGTGGAAATGGTCTACAGCCCTTATTATTGCAGGAAGTTCTTTTCTGATGACACAATAATTCCTTTTTGGTTTCGATAATCCACGACTGTATTACTCGATCACACTGTCTCTTCACCATCTCGTACCTGGGATAGGACGCCTCCCAAACCTTTGTTGCTGTCGTCAGTGTCTAAGATGAACTTGCCGGACTGTGTTGAGGATATGCTAGGATTGGGCTGGAACATAGTGTCGCCTTCTCTGAATCATGTTTCACAATCCTGATTCAAACGGAAAGTCTTTTCCGCTGTGGTGTGCTGATGTAGAGACGCGGCAATAGTGGCAAATCAACAAATCTCTATATTACGAACAGCCCCAAAAAGCTAAGTAGTTCAAGCTTGTTAATCGGGGCCGGCCAACCCCGAATAGGTGCTATCTTTTCTTTGTTTATGCGGATTCGTGTCGCAGAAACGACGTGGCCCAAAAACTCTACTTCTTTTTGAAATATGGAACATATTTTGGAGTTGAGTTTCAGATTGGCAATCTTAATTCTGGTAAATAGTTCTCCCGGGTTCTTCAGATCGTCGTCCAATATATGATCCATGACTAAGATATCTTCAAGGAATACTAAGCATGTTCACCATGTCAACCCGTTCAATACATACTCTGTTATATACATAACCCAAACGGCATGACCGTGAAGTGAAACAGCCCTTTACTGATGGTGAACGCTGTATTTTCTCTGTCATTTTCATGTAGTTCAACCTGCCAATATATTTAAGTCTAGTGTTGAGAACCAACTAGACCCTGATATTGTGGTTAGAGTGTCATCAATTCGAGACACTGGATAGCTCTCCTTTTTCATAAGATCGTTAAATTTTCTGTAGTCCACGCAAAATCGGGTGCTCCAACTTTTTTTTTTTAACTAACACAACAGGAGCAGACCATGGGCTGATGGATGGCTTAATAAGTTCATTTTGTAACATGGACTCGATGTTTTCCTCAACTGCCTGTTGTTGCCCCTATGGTAGTAGCCATCCTGACTGTTAAAAATTTGTCGGTGATGTATGATAAATTGATTGGCTTTCTTCTGTTACTCAGGTGTAAGGTGTGTCAAAAACTGTTGTAGAAACTCTTTACTGGACCCTGTCAAAGAATCTAAGAACATCATATCTCGGAAAGATTGTTGAGGAGGTCTTGAATTATTTTGTCTATTCATTGGGTTTTCTCTCCTCCAATTTTTTTCCTGTAACAGATAAGTATTTAAAAAATTGTATATGTAGAACAAAGTGTAGTAAGGCAATTTCGTAAAATTGCCCGGATTACTGGCTGTCTGTACAGAGATTCTTCCTCACAGTTTTTCTGAGAGAAAGATATGTCTATAAAATGATCAACCAGTATTCCTGTATATAAGTAATGTATTGTGTATTGTGTAATACTTATCTGTGTAGGGAGAGTTGTTTTCGAGGTTTTTTTTTAAATTTTTGCTTTGATTTTGAATTTGTTGTTTGTCAAAAATTTGACACTGACAATTTTACGAAATTGCCTTACTACACTTTGTTGTACATATACAATTTTTTAAATACTTATCTGTTACAGGAAAAAATTTGGAGGAGAGAAAACCCAATGAATAGACAAAATCATATCTCGGGTCGAACATGAACTCATGCTGGCTGATTATGTCCATTCTCAATATAAAATCGTCCTCAATCCCCACTACTATCACCCTATGCCAGATTCTGTTGTCCTCTATATGTAGCAGGACATCCGCCTCACCTGGTATTGACATGGACTCACCGGTGACTATTCTTAGCTGGATACTGTTGTAAATTGGATGGATTTCAGACCCTGGACCTGTCAATGGAAACCATGACGCCGGTGTTAAAAGTGATGGTTATTGCCCGGACATTGATGCTGCCCGTGATGACTAGGCTGCTGCTTTCTCGGCAAAATCCCCAGATGAATACTGTTCTGGGTGCTAGTGGAGGAATAGTCAGCATTCGGCCTCTTATACTGACTAGTTGACGGTTCCTGGATATGTGGTTGTCTTGTTGGTTATTTCTGGTCCATGATCGTTCAGACAGTCAAAGTGGCCTATCAGTCCACAACGGTAACACGCTCTTCTGGTGTCAGTTCTTTGTGACTTTTCCAGTAATTTCCTATTACCGGTCAACACCGCCTGGAGGGATGATTATGGTTCGTCTTTGGTGGAAGCAACTTCTCGTATCCTCAGCTTGGACATGTTTGTGACGGCCCATACTGCCAAGGCCCGGAGCATAGCTTCATTACTCTTCTTGATGCCACTAAGTCTTAAATTTCTTTACACTTCAATGCCATTTATTAAACTCTGTGTAGTCAATTAATCTTTAATTTCCTCTGGTAGATCTGGGTAGAACAGGTGTACTAATAGTTTAATTTCTGCTTCGAATTCTTAAAAACTCTGTCCAGATTTTTGCGTATATCCCTGATATACTTGGCTTAACGATTGATTGTCGCATCTTTTGTCGAGGATTGCGATGATTTTATCGAGATTATCTTGTTCATCTACAGAAATGCTTTGGAGAAGTTCTAATACTGGGCCTCTTAAAGAGATTACCAGGTAGATATTTCTTGGTTGTCCCACCCATTAGTTGCAGCAACGGCTTCAACTTGTCGTTTGTTCATTTGCCAAGATGAACTACTATCAAATTTGGGTGGTTTGGTAAAGGAACCTTTGGTACTACGTTTCCATTTTGTTTGGATAGCACTGATTTCAGATCTTACCTGGCTCTGAATGGAATTGATGTCATCTACTTTGGTTTCAAAATTCTCCATATTATTTTTTAGGATCTTTTGTTGTCGTTTATCTCTTTTATGTCTGATTCCACTATTTGCATCCTCTCATTCATTAACTTGTGTTACTATTTGCATTAATTGTTCAATTTTTTAATTCATCAGTCTTTCTCTTTTCTTCTAATGCTTTAGATTTATTTCGCCTTTTTAATTCAGTTTGTTTTTGTTTTTCTTCCAATTTCGAGAATAATCCTTCAATTAAATTTTGTTGTTCACTTTTCATCGTAGAAAAAAGGTTTTCTTGCTTTTCATCGATATTAGTTACAAGGTTCTCTTATTCAGTTTTATGTTTTTCACTAACCTTTGTTGAATTTCCTCTTGAGGTTGTTCTCCTTTTTGTCACGTTTTTCCAGGAGTTGAGAGTTTTTTCTTCTAGTTTATCAGTAAACTGGTTGAATATTTTTTTGCTAGTCTTGTCCATTTCTGCCGTTCTTCGAGTTATAGCCATAAATCAAGTTACGATGTTAACTTCAGTTAAACACACTTCTAACACAACTTTGGTATACATTTCGTTGGTTCAAAATCATATTAACGCAGGTATTCGCGTTCACTTTCGATTAATTTATTTACACCAAAAAAATCCAGTATTTATTTACTGCAGCTGATCGATACCATTCACACGGAATATAGACTGAACTTTTATATTTAGTATGGAATTCTCCCGTCTTTTCATTGGTTATTTCATTGTTGACGTAGAATATTTCTGGAACCTTGCATGAAACTACCTTGATCTGTTTTAATTACTTGAGCCGGTTGAATGTTTTTTTGAATGATTAATTTAGAAAGCTTTTTTAGTTTCTCCATTATCGCCGTAAAAATAAATTTAATAACACTATGTTTTTGTTAAGTAATAGTTACTCACCTTATATGAAAAGGCAGGACTATTCAGGAACGGGGTTATGCAATTAAAAATAAATTGACTCTACCCACACTGTCTTTTTGCCTTTAAACATATACTTAGTTATAATTTTCAACACGATTTTCAATATAAAAAATTTCCAAATCATTTGAAAATTAACCCTATGTTTAAATAATACTTTTGATTTGAGACTGAAAAATTGAAATAGTCTTAAATTATATATAAGTAATTAATACAAGAAATTAGAAACTTTATTCAAACATTATACAGTTATGGTTACTCCTCGTAAGAAGAAAATGTGAAACGTGAAGTAGATCCCTACTATAACATAACAAATAATCACAAAATGTAAGTAGATGATAATAAACTTTAAACTACCTTGTAATTTAAAATTCAGTACAATTTCTTTGTTTGAATTAAACACATTTACCTAGTAACCCATGACCATTTCCGTTTTATCTAGACTATATAAAGAAATACAAAGCACATATTGTTAATTAATGTTAAATACATGTTTATTGTTGACAATTTTTTTCAGTAAACTGAAATTGAAATAATACATTGACAAATATTCTGATAGAAATGAAAACTATTAAAACCTAACGAAAGTAAAGAAATGTTAAATACAAATAAAATTCCCTACAAAGAAGATGTCCATAAACATCAGTGTGGCAAGATCGAACTATTTATCTCGAATATTAGTCAAATTATATGAAACGTATCCGGTAAAAAGAAAAAGAAACTTACCTAAAAGTGTAAGGTTAAAATTAATAAAATCCGATCTGCCACATAGCGGTCCACCAGCGGGAAAAAGAAAAATAAATAAATAAACTAAAAACCCCTAAGGGATGTTCCTCAATCAGACGTGTCAGCTTCGACACTTCGGTTTATAGAGCTGAGAGTGCGCACAGTAGTATCTTCCCAGCAAAAAATATTGCGGTGCGGTAAAGGAACAACGGTCCTAGTGGTACGCCCCGTGTCCAATCCTCCCAAAAACCAGCCAAAGGCGCTGCCTACCGGATGATGACCAACACACCATCTGACAAGGGTCCTATATATCGAAATAACTATAAAACGATAGAGAGCTTCTTCTAAAAGCCTCACCAAGGAAGGTGCTAATTTTAAAATATTTCAAAATTATACCTTTTTGGATGTCATGAAAGGCACAAAAATATGATAAATTATCTGAAGACAATTAAGGTATTGAAAACGATAGCCTGTCACAGGTCAGATATTCAGAAGGATAGTCAAGTTCAAACATTTTTCTACAATGAACATCAAATCTAAATAAGAACTTCACATCCAAAAAATGGATAAGGAATTGACAAACGGTGCATGCTTTCGCTTAGGTACACCTAAATCCGATACTAAAATAACCTGTTGTCTTCTAAAGGTTGTTTGTGGCATATTCTTGATTACTTTTATGTTTTTTTGGGCAATAACACCACAATAGAAATAAAACGACGTATATTGCAGGAATACCAAACGTTTCAAAGTCTATTCTGACTTTGAAACGTTTGGTATTCCTGCAATATACGTCGTTTTATATCTATTGTGGTGTTATTGCCCAAAAAAACATAAAAGTAACTAAAATAACCTGTAACACATCAGTGGAAGATGAGATAAAGGTAAACAAACATTTTTGAAAAATGAGAAAATGCAGCTCTAACATAATGCTCCACAACTTATGTGCCCTACATAAACACAGAACCTAGGACGGCAACACTGTACTACCTGTCCAAGTTCCAAAATAGAACAACTCCAGTATTAAACAAAATAACATCCATAAGACATCGTCCAGAGCCTGGACTCTCTGCAAACAATAAACTTGCTTCTATGACCACGGTAATCTACGAAAGGGTTCACTCCTTGCTTGCAATCCGAAGGTAGAGGATAGACGAGATTACAAGATAGACAATAAGATAATTCACTTTATCATCTTAAAAACAAAATTTCTCTGAAGGGTAAATATAGATAGATTTTAAGAGATATTTACCATAAAATAAGAAAGATAATGGAATGTTAATTATGTAACAGTCATAAGTCAAAGAGAAGATAATATGTCGACAAACTATGCAAGGGAAATTGGGATATTGGAATTCAAGGTAAATGGAACGATACAGCACCAGTTAGGAGAGTTTTACCCCTGCTCTTGGATTAACCGCTTTGCTGTACTCGGAGGCCCACCCAAGAGACCGGAGAAAAATAGGACTTAGTCTTTGGAAGACCTAGATGTTATGGAATTAATTAGAATCCAGTTTCACGGCTTCTGCGTTCGCGCTTGGTTTCACCGCCTTGGGGTATTCGTAGGTCCCTCCAAGAGCCCAGAGAAATAAATGTACTATAAAGTAAAAAAAAATATTAGTTACAATAAATTAAAATCAGGCTTTCGGGGATATACATATTCTGTTTTTTAAATTCAGTCTTCGAACTTCTTGTTAAGACTAAATCTGTTGGGACGATATTCAGGGTGGAAATTTGTGAAATCTTGTAAGATAATGACGAAAAGTTTGCTTTCTTCTGAAATAGTTGAAGAAAATTTCCAGTTAAGATTGTGCTTAACAAACGGAATGACATAGACATTAAGAGATTTAACGACATTATTTAGAGAAATAGGTAGCATTACAAGTATTGCTTGTTACCATCAGGGGTAGTTATTAATCCTTTAGGAAAAACAACCCTGATGAACCAACCACGGAAGACGTACTACCAGTATCCACCAAAGAGGTGATTTCCAGGTCAATAAATTAACGCCTATTTTCACGGAATATAGTAACGAAAGGAGGACCTAAATTACATGAAGAATGACAAAATTCTTCTTTTTCAAGCCAAAGATTCCACTCTTTGCGGGTCGAATTTACTTGGACTTCTTTCCTCTGCCTTTGCCTTTCTCTTGGGGTTAAGTTGGATGAACGGAATAGGAAGCTGGACCTTGATTGGAAGTACTGACGACGGCGTCCAGATGACCATCTCCAATTGGTACTTTTTGTTTAGCCCTAAGTAAACAACGCTAACAATTTCTCTTCGTGGCGTCTTTAGCACCACATCCAAAGCAAAACAGTTTCTAACGACGACGACAAATGGAATAGGTATGTCCAATTGTATTATAGTTCCAACAGCGAAGACCAGATTTGAAACAGTACTTTTATTACGTTTGACGATAAGATGGGAGAAAAACTATTATTACGACAAAAGTTATTCTTAGGTAACAATGTAACGTTCCAATTAATTACTAGAAGTGCTTACACGTGGTTTACAACGTTTACTCCATGATATAAACTTTGCTAACTGTCGACAGATATCAGACACTCATCAACGGTATTAATTTGAAGTAAAGCAAGATGGAAAAGAAAATGTGGAGGTAGTTTCGTCAAATTTTGTTTACGATAGTTTTCTCATCTGGTTTGAACAATTGAACAAACCAACCATTCAAGCTATATACAGAGTAACCTTTTCATTAAATCCTTGAGTGCGAGAGTCAATTTCCCTATGCAACCTTTCCTAATAAAAGTACCGCAAGAAGTCTCTTATTAGTTTTTGAACTAACTGGTCCCAGGTGCTGACTTTATTATTAACGGTGTTGTAACAAGTTAGGGCTGTTCCTCTAAATAGGTCAAAGAAGAAAGTGAATAATTAATTCTTGCTTTACAATAAAAGTAAAGGGAAATCTTAATATTTTAAACGCATCATGCATATTTCGAATGAAAGGGTTCATTATGAGGAATACAAGTATATTTTTTTTCATATTCTTAAAATCGGTTGTTTAAAAAATATTAGAAAAAAATACCCCCATTTCACCCTTTATTTCCGAAACTATACGACCTAAAATGAAAAACACCAATATTAATTTTGGGAGGCAAGACTCAAAAGGAAAATAATATATTTTTTTCAGACCTATCATGTAATATATCAAATGAAAGGGCTCATTATGAGAAATCCTTTGTTTAAAAGATACTAACAAAAGTATAAAACATCGATTAATCCCATCCTTCTCCTATCACAAAAACTACCAGACCGAAAGTTTTGAAAAAAATTTGAAATATTGGGCCTCACTTGAACTTTACAGCAATAAGAAGAAAACACTGATATTAAGTTTGAGGGGCCAAATAACAGAATTGAATCACATCATGTAATATATTAGACATATCCTTTAAATATTATTACGTAATTTGTTAAAAAGTTATAATTTAAAATAATTTGTTTAGAAGATTTAATAATTTATTATTTAAAATGTGATCCATTCTCCAAACTACTGAACCTAAAATTCGGACAAAAGACTATTTAGTGCTTCACTGAAATTTTATTGGTAAAATAATATGAAAATCCTAATCTTAATTTTGTTGGCCAATTAGAAAATTTAATATTACTAGATAAGCAAAGCGGTTTTTAGAGCGGAAGTGGGCACAAAGGTAACCAGTCATCGAGTTCTCGCCGGGAGCTGCTGCCGTGCTGTTGGTAGTTGGTGTTTGGATAAGAAGAAAAAGCCATTGGGAAGAAGAAGACATTGGGGGTGGTCGTAGGGGTGCGCGAAAGACATTTGGGTGTGTCGCAGAGGTGCGCGCCATCTGTTGTTAATAAATGAAAGCAATTGTATTGTGGGTTGCGCATGTTGCCGAGGTGCCCGCCATCTGTTGTTGGTTGTGGTGATTAGAGAGAAAAAAGCTAAATACTGGGCCGGGTATCTAACGTGGCTTGCCTGATTACAAAGTCAAGTGTCTACCGAGCTGCACTAATGCGGTTAATCGAGAAATGTTTATTTGAAAAGGTATAGTATATGCCCGTTGCGCGGGCACGTGTTTTTGGGCGTTGTTCGGTTGGATATTTGGGGAGTGGATGGAGGGATATGGTATTTTGTTGCCTGTAAAAAAAATTAAAATCTTTTGCTTAAGCCTGCATGCGCGAGAACGTCCACTCTTACGAGTCTACAGTTTTCGTAAGCGAGCGCCTACCTGCGCAGGAACGGCAACTTCTTCAAGTCTCTGATTTTGTCGGATGATTCAAGGCCGAGCGTAATAATTTTGAGACTTCGAAAAATTTTTAATGATGAATCAAGAATTTGATGTTATGGTTTCTAGTAGCCTGCTAATAATTTTTAGAATAAAGTAACGGACGAGGTTCAAGATGGGCATAGTGTCTTACCAACTTCTGTTAAATGCAGATCGATAAAAATGACTGTATTTAAATCAAGCTTATAATATTCACATTAATTTTGAAAAATGTCTTGTATGTTAATATACCTTATGGAACCAAGGACATGGCTGTATGCCCTTCAGTGAACTGTTTGAACCGCTCCAACTATACATTGATGGCTCGAGATAGATTAAACGATGGATGGTTGCCTGTATATTTTGCTCGCCTGTCAAACACAACAAAAAATTTCAAACTGAAGCTGACATTTTCTGATGACACTGAAGATGACACTGATTGGATTTCAGCAGCATCCTGCCAAGATGAAAAAACTTTATTATCGAACAGCTCAATGACTATACGTGATGCCAAACTACAAGAGGAGCTCCACAAAGTGCTGATTCTTATTTGTGTAACACTCTCTACAATTACAATATTATTACTTAAATTAATTGTGAAATGTATAAGGAAAAGAATGAATAATTAAAACACATAGTTGTATACAATGTTTTATTTTTGTAAAACACTATTCAGAAGCCAATAATAAACTACATCAACATTTTCTTTTGCATATCGTACTGGATCATTGCAGCCGCAGTCAAAAATGCATGGAGAGTCAGAAGGTTCCAGTTCAACAGCGCCTTTGAAGTTTTCCAGATTGATTAGGTGATAGTGTGATTCTCCATCTTGGTTAAGCAGTTTTCTCAAAATGTGAATTTTCAGCTCTTCAAATATTTTGATAAATAAAAAGTCATATTTCTGATGGCCTCGTACATATATGTGCATGCATTTGGTTAGGAAAATTCTCAAAATGTCGTTCATAGTATTCAAATCGTAGTGGCCATCAGAGTAGTGGAGTCCATGTAGGCGTTTTTCCAAATATCGTACTTGCCTTTTGCCTGCTGCTGATAGATAGTTAAATGGTTTGGGTGGTTTAAACAAAAACACACCTGTGCGTTTACGTTTCTTGATAACCATTTCGTTGGGAACAAATCTTCCCTCGATTTTGAAACCTTGAATGTCGACAATTGCAATTTCCATGGTGAACCGTTGAAAAGCTGTACCTAAACTGATTTTCTAAACAGCTGAGTATAATATAAGCTTCGGACAATTTCGCTGAGTGGGAGAAATTCCATTAGGCAATCATGGATAATTATGCAGAAGGCTCGGGTCTTATCGGGAAATCCCGTCGGGCTTTCAATATCCAGGCGAATATCTACAGTTGAGGATTTCATGGTGTCCTCACGTCGGGAGCAATCGATGACGACTAGGGTGTGCGTCTTGAATGCAACATAATCCAGTAGAGGGTGTTTGCTGCCGCCAAAGCCTGGATAAAAATCCGTATACCTTTTGTACGCCTTACAGTACTCACTCTTTGAAAAATCTAAATCAAATCTCTTCATAGGCCAAAGTTCGCTGTTTAAATTTAGACTAATATTGGAAATGTGAATATTATCAAATTCCGTGGGATCTTCTTTGATGTTGCTGTGGCGATCCGTTTGGAAGGCTAAGATAACGTAACGAGGGCTTTCCAGTGCGGCACACGTCTTCACAGCCCAAATTTCTCGAGTAGCACCTGTTTTGAGAGCAGGCAACTCATTTAGCTCCCATTTACGAAACGGTAAAATTATACTGGAATCCGCTTTGAAGGCTTGCGGTAAATCCAATTTAACGGCTTGCAGTAAATCCAATTTAACGTCTTCGTTTGGAAAAATGTGACGGACTTTGAGTTCGATGTTGTTTATTGTCACTTTGCCCTTGGTAGCAGCATCCGTGATTATAAGGCAATCATCATCGCTACGGCTTCGCACCAGACGAATTGTTTGTTTACCACACATCACCTGCTTGTAGTCGTTGAAGATGGAAAACAAATGTCCCAATGGAATGTATATGTGAAAAGTTTTATCGGCGGCATTCATATACGCTTTATGTGGAAAATTCCACCCGGCTACGAATAGGTCCTTGGAACTGTTGGGGTCGTAGCACAAGTATCCACGAATTGTACTCACGGGCCAGGGTCTCTCACAGTTTCAATTTCCTTGCCGCACAACTCGTACGTAACGCTGTCGAAGAAAAAAGCCCCAGCATTTGGTGATAGAGAAACGTCTCCATTGCCTGCTGTCTTCACCACTTGTCCCTGGATTGAGATCTAGGAATCAGCCATGGAAAATTATCAATCTGTTTGATTGACGGTGATTTCAACGATATCATTGTCGCCGAATTACTTGACGTATGGATAGTAGGTTCGCAACTCCTCGCGTTTTACAAAATTTGGTTTGGGGAAAATATCGAACATTTAAGGAGTTGACATGGTAGCCGAACATTTGTAGAAACAATCTGTTTGAGAGCGTGAGTGATCTCTTGAGAGGTTTCATAGAAACTGATGGTGGTCGAGGAGCGGTTAACTTCTTATATGGTTCTTCATCAAATACAAGTCGACCCATTATTATTGTAGTTGTTTTAGATCAAGACGAAAGATGATTTCTTCACCACAAAAATTCACAAGTTCAGAGTCTTGATTCAAAATTTGCAATATGAGGTTATGTATTTCGCTTCTGTTAATCGGCAAATAGATTAAATGCTGAGGTGTTTCGTCCATGGCAAAACCAGGATCAACTGCAACGGCAAACTCGTAAATGGTGTGTGAAGGAGTGTTGTTGTAGAAGGCTCCCGATGTGATGTTGCTATCAAGATGAATCGTTGTAATTTTTATAATGTTCACTGGTAAATCGGAACTGTGAACTTGATTGCGTGGTAGCAGCTGTTTAGAGAAGCCCAATATCACCGATGCTGTCTTGCGGTTGAAAGTCCACAGCGTACTTGCTGCTGAAAAGTTCACAATTGAGAGTATTGTTGTTTGGTTTCAATGAGAAAATATTCTCAACGTCCTTTGCCAGATGAATGCCAAGTGCCTTTCTAATATAAGCTTCGATGTCACCAATTTCGTATGAACCTTCAGGCAAGTTGATGAATGTTTGCTTGTTGTGATCGTCACCTCTGTCAATGTTTGGGATGCTGTTGTACAAGTGAAAACTCAATAAAGCTAGTCCGTAGTTGTAGTTGGGATCCAACTGAATAGGTGGTTGAAAATCAATCAACAGTATTGGGCTGCGACCTTTCAATGTGATGATCATAGACATGACTGAAAATTGGCTGCTTGTTAGCTGCTAATATAGGTAAAGGTAAAACAACAATAATGCAAAATATTTATTTTTTATTATAGAGAAATTTCAAGCATAAATGGCCACAATTTGATTGATTATATGTCTGATAAGAGTCATTGTTGTAGAGGATTTTCACTCCATTGCCAAAGTAGTTGGCTAATTCACGGGGTGGTTTCAAACATCCAAAGCTATCAAAGTACTGAACGGTGTTTCCATTTCGCACATAAGCTACCCAATGCGTACCGTGACGACTGCTGGTATCCAAATTAACGATGGCAGACTCCCGTGTTTGTGAATGTTTAGGTAAGGCGTCTCGCATATATACTCCCCTAAAGTGGGGGATCTTCAAATGTTTGGCATATTTCTCAAGCTCGTGATTGTAGAGTGCTCGATTGGGTAGCTTTATTGGGAGTTTTTTTGCTTCTTTAAGTAAAGCCCGAAGCCGTTGCGGGACTTTTTAAGAAAAATACCGCTTCCTTTCTTCGCAAGCTCTTCCATGGCTTAATTATGGCGCTGGTCCTCCTCCAACTTCTTGCGGGCGTTCTTTGCATCTATCACGGCGGCTTTGGCTACTCCACTGGCTCTCCCGGCAAGAGTTCCAAGTGCTGACAACCCCGCAAATAGGGGTATTAGTGGGAGAAAACCACCAATTTTCGACTCAAAAGGAATGACTCGAGGTACATGGATTTTCTTGCGACCACCTGCCTTCTTAATGACTGCTCGGGCTGCTCTCAATCTCAATAACGATGTCTTACGGACATCACTTCCAGATCCGACAATAGCTCTCTTGATTGGTAGAACCACATTCTGTCGAAAAGATTTTTTTCCACATCGTTTTTTGATTCCAATCCCCATCTTGCGTTTAGCCTTCATGCCTGTAGTAATAAGCCAAGAAGCTGCTTTTTCTCCAAGTGAAGCGTCCTTTGACTTGAATCTCTCCCAGGCTCGATTTTCCAACTCGTAATCAGCCTTATGACGATCCGCCAAAGACTTGTATTTACTGTAGGCGATATCGTGCGCTCGACAAGCAGCGTCTGTCTTATTGATTCCCTGCTGACCCTTGGAGAGACGGTCTTGAAGTTTTGTACCGGGTCCACAAAACTGTGACTACCTCCTTTGGGAGTTAGCATGATACTGATTGAAACTGAGATAGACTGCTGTATTTAATTAGTATCTGCAATAAGGATAATGTCAGTTATCGTAAGATGTATATGAAGCAACAAGACGTCCAACTGCCTATCGAAAATTTGGACTTTGTCGAAGAATCGTTATCATCAGCAAGTCGACACGGACAATTGTTACCAAATTCCCTACGAGCAGCATTCTGCGGACCTAGTGGTTGCGGAAAGACCAACGCATCGTTATCACTGCTATTCAATGAAAACGGCCTACGATTCGAGAATGTCTACATCTATTCCAAGTCACTCTACCAACCAAAGTACCAGATCTTACAAGACATTCTCAAGATAGTTAAAGGTGTATCGTATTTTCTCTTTAAAGACAACGAAGAAGTAATTGATCCGAGTGAGGCACGCGAATGTTCAGTATTCATTTTCGATGATGTGAATGGTGATAAACAAAATAAGATTCCGAATTTTTTTTCGATGGGAAGGCACAGGAATATCGATTCAATATATTTATATCAAACGTACAGCAAAATACCTAAGCAACTGATTTGAGACAATTGCAACGTGATTGTCATATTCAGACAAGATGAGGTAAATTTGAAGCACGTCTTTGATGAGCACGTGTATTCCGACATGGACTATGATAAATTTAAGGCAATGTGTTCGGAATGCTGGCAAAATCGTTTTGGCTTTATTACAATAGCTAATGACTTCAACTTGAATGATGGCCGCTACCGTAAAGGATTCGATAAATATATAAAGGTTCAATAAATATGATTGCTATTAGTTGATAAAAATGTCTTCATTGAGTAGCAACATTACTGCCACTGCTCGAAATAAAAAGATCAAGCAATTGGCACGTTCTATTGGCAAGAAATATCTTAGTCTGAAGCTGGGAAAGTCGGAACATGATGAAACATTGAATAAACTTTTTAGACCGGTAATGACACCGCTACAAGACACAATACCTCGATGAAGAACCAATCGCTGAAACTAGTATGCATACCAATGATGATGATGATGATGAGGTGGAGAACGAAACCGGTAATCTCTCTAAAGAAGCAATAGAGGACTACATGGATCAGTATCCTCCAGTTGCACACAAGTATCTTGAAGACTATATCACTAAAAGCGATGATATTGACAACATATATGGATCTATATATGACGCTGTAAGTTCCAAATGGTTTCTTGGGCAAAAGGAAATCAATTTCAGTCGTAGTACAGGTCGCATTGTCGTTGGTTGGCTACAGTTTCGAGGTACTCCAGGGCTATATCAATTAACACTTTATGTCACCTGATTATGCTCCCGATGTTTTACAAGCATACCAAAAAGTGTTGGTAATGACATCAGCACACAAGAATGCAGCAGGTCATTTGAAAGCTTCAAGCCTATATAAATATACTGAAATTATAAAGCCAATGTTTCTTCCTTTGACAAAGAAGCAACGTTTTGCTGGAACTGGTATGAAGTTAACTTACAATAACAAGCCAATGGAATACGTCTACTGGGATGATCCCAACGACTTGGTTGAACGGTTGAAACTAACTTAAGGAAGCTAATATTATACGAGATAAATAAATTTCGAAATTGAAAGTGTATATTATTCCTTATCCTATGGCAAACATGTCAGTTTCATGATGACTTTAAACAAGTATGGGCGTAGTGCCCATCAGCAACTAATGTCATCAGCATCATATAACCTAACTTTTATGAAAGTGCCGTTTTCCTTTACTGCAGAGGGAAATATCGATGCTGAGATGCCGCCAACAAGCAGTACGTTGATAAGAAATTAACAAACGGATTTCAACAACTACATAGTGATTTTCAAATAGCTTTCAGCAACTACACTGGTGAAGTTCAGCAAACCTTATCTGTGTTTAAGCAAAACGAAACGGTTAGCAAGGAACGTGGAGCTCAAAACTTTGCTGCAATGAATACTCGCATGTTGAAAACCGAACAAGCTATGGAAACCCAACTACAAAATATATCGCTTCTCATTTCAAAATTCAATACATTAGAAGCTCAGTTGGAATCTGCCCGGAAAGAATATAAGGAAACCATCACAAAATTTGAAGCCTCGTTTAATGACAACCGTCTATCACAGGAAAAACCTATAAATGATCTGGAACTTTCTATGAAACAAACTCCTAAAGGTGTTGATGCAGCAGAAGTATTAAATATTGTTCGAAAGGATAAGGCTAAAGATCTTTCTGATCTAACTGAACTGACTTAGATGACAAAAGTAGTGCCTGACCTATACCGAGAAATCAAATATTGGAACAAAATCAAAAACTTGAAGTATTCGCAGACAGTATTGCTGTAATTAAAAAGCATCATTAGGGTCAATAAAAACATGCCTTTGTCTATTTTTAAGCAGTATACAAGATGGCTCCTTTAGCGAAACATTCCAAAGAAAAAGTTCGTCGTTAAGGAACTGCATAGACCTGTGAGACGAAAGTTTCCTCGCCGACGTGTAATAATCAAAGATTTCGATGACTCCTGGCAGTCTGACCTCGCACAAATGGATCTCTATGCAAAATCCAAGCGTAATTTCAAGTTCTTCCTCGTGGTGATTGATTGCTTTTCAAAGTACGTGTGGACGAGATCGCTGAAAACAAAATCCGGTGAAGAGGTAACTAGTGCCTTTGAGAGTATTCTCTAGGAAGGACGGCACCCGAAAAATCTCCAAACCGACCAGGGTAAGGAATACTACAATAGTTGCTATCAGAAACTAATGAAGTCATACGGAATCAATCATTATAGTACATTTAGTAGACTGAAAGCCCTAATAGCTGAACGAGTAATTAGAACGCTGAAAGAACGGCTCTACAAGTACTTTAGGTTGAACGGCACCTACAAATGGATGGATATTGTACAGGAACTCGTTAAGGACTACAATCATCAAAAACATTCCAAGACAAAGATGAGACCTGTGGACATTAATAGGAATAACGCTCAAGATATTGAAGTATAAAATAACCTGAAAATTGCTAGACCAAGAAAACTGAAAGTCGGAGATGTGCGAATAAGTAAAACCAAACCCGTTTTTGCTAAAGGTTACTTTCCTAGCTGGAATACGGAATTGTTTAAAATTACGCAGGTTAAAATAACTAATCCAGTTACGTATATTTTGGAAGATATGTCTGGTACACCGATTCAAGGGAGCTTTTACGAAGAAGATTTGCAAAAGGCCGCCTATCCTGATGTGTATCTCGTCTAGAAAATTTTGCAACGAAAAGGCAACAAGGTTAAAGTTCGGTGGCTTGGGTTTGATTCGAGCCACGACAGTTGTATTGGCACTGAAAACAGACTATAACAACAAGGCCAATCATAAATTGATAATAAATTATCATAAATATTTTTTCACCCTGGGTCTATACCCAGGGTGAAAACATCACTGTAAAGTATTCGAAAAGTTTGTAAGTGATCACCAAGCCAACATATCACCAAACTTAAACGATTACAGAAAGATATCAAGTTTTATTGTGAAAAACAACAAATGATGCAACATTTAAAAGCCTTACATATATGACGATGGTGATGGGGAACAGAGGAGCTCTAAGCAACAAGAGATCTACTTTTCCATCTTGGCGTAGGAACACATAATTGAAATCAACCGCAATCAGGTAGTGGAAGGGGTACAACTATAAAATTTTGAAAATTCCCGACATATATTCCAAGTCCCAGTTTACCTCTTGAGTGATTTGTGAAAATGAGTAGTATCAGCAGTTTTGAAACCATGGATAGTGGTTATAGTAGTGATTCAACTATCAATTACAGTGCGGACTTGAATAGAGTGTTACAAATGTATGATGAAGCTGCCAAAAAGGAAGACTATTACTTGCTGCATTCGAGATTTCCATTACTGAATTCAGAGTATGATGTTCAATGTGCACTCAGTCCAGCAAGATCCTATTCTCCAGTGGTTATCTTGCAAAAAACACCTGTAGCGCTGGAACACCAACGAAAATTGTAAAGACTATGTACGAGTGGGAAGATGTCATCATTGAGCTCAAGCTCCTGAAAACAAACGTTTTTGAAAATGCCACACCTCCAGAGTTTGCTGCCCCAGTGACCTGCGGAGGTTGTCTCCATCTATCCCAGATCCAGTAAGAAGAAGTGAAACAAGTGATGAAGATGAAAAACATTTGGGTACTATATTTGGATTATAGTGATGTGGTTGTAAGTAAGTAAAATAATTTGTTTGGAGCGCTTAAATTTGTGTACTTTTTATTATAAAATATTAGATGAAATTTGTTTATGGTCAAATTTAATAAATCCTTTACCGATTGAAAAATTATTTAAACCATTTTGGTTAGATGACAGGTCTTCATTATGTATTGCATTAAAAGAACATATTTATTATTATAAAAACATTATTTTGCGAGATATTGACATTAGAAAAATTGAATAAATGCTTATAAATTAAAAAAATTGTTGTTTATTTCATCAGTTCTACACCATGGAGTGTCGAGAATACTTCCAAATATACGAAAATCGATTACGTACCTTTGCAAACTGGCCTTCCGACTTCCCTGCTGAAAAGTTAGCAAGAGCAGGATTTATCTACCGACAAGATGCAATAGAATCCGATGGCAGCTTAAATGATGCTGTTGAATGCCCATTTTGTGATACACGTGGTTTCAACTGGGAAGATGGTGATGACCCTGTTGCCGATCATCTGGACTGGAATCCATATTGTCGGTTTTTTGATTTTGATGACACTTACCACATCACCAGACCTATCAGATATAAAAGCAAAGTGACATTTGAGAGCAGACTTGAGACGTTCAAAGACTGGCCTATTGCCTTGAAGCAGACACCCACCGAGCTTGTCAACGCCGGATTCTTTTACACGGGCTACGGTGACAGGATCACTTGTCATTGCTGTGGCTTAGAGCTTAAGAATCTCTTACCTTATGATGATATTACAGAGCTTCACAAAAAGGGATCAGCTAAATGTTTATTGCTTAGAAACTGCCCACCAAATCCCCACACGGACTCTAATCATAATACTTGTAAAATTTGCTTAACTAATGAAATGACAATTGTTTTTATGCCATGCAGGCACTTTGCTAGTTGCTTTGATTGTTCACTGAAAATAGATCATTGTTGCATATGTTGACGGAAAATTGCAGGTTATTAAAAAATATATGTATGCTAAAAATAAAAAACAAAGTTACCAATATGCTGTTTTATTTAAAATAAATAAACATAGACTAATAACATAACTACATCAAATATTACTTATACATATATCTTGAAAGTAAAAATGAATTTAGAGGCTGTAGTGCTCCCAGGGTAAAGTATCATATGAGTCTTTTAACAGACAGCGCTTGTCATCAAAAGGGCGATTTTTGTCTGCTCTACACTAAATATGTTATGAAGCAATAGTTTGCTTGTTTTCTTGCAAACAAGAGAGGTAATCATCAAACGTAATACTATTTTTAACTACATTGTATTTTACACCTTTTGATTTTTGATGCATTTTCCCTAGGATTAGGTAGGTGTACATTTTCGTAAGGAGGCCTACAAAATGTGAAATAATGTAGCCTTTAGCCTCATCCTCAATTAAACCAAGCACCTTTTTATTAACTAGTGGGATGTTGTAGACATTATCGGGGGGATAGTCTGATGTGTCGAAACGATGGAGATTGGGTTTGATGAGCTCCTCATATCAGAAATTATCTCAAGCAAAAATGAATCATTATCGATGTATAGAAGTTTGACTAGATGGCGAGGGTACTTTTTATAAATAAAATCATAGAGGAAGTCATACATTAGGATTTTTGAAAGTTCCAGAATTGCGCACCTGATATACAGAGGTGTATTGAAGAGCAAATCAGTTTTGTTTAACTCAATTGCCATCAACTTATCATCGACGACTGTGAAATGGTGGGAAAGCAATAAGATTTTTAGCACCGTATCGACATTCTCAATGGTTGACTAGTTTAACCATACGATGCTTTCGAATATTCTCCATAGTTTTACCGAAAACTGCGTTATTCATCAATTTGAATAAATTCTTCTCAAAATCATTAGTCGCCTGAGCTCTTAAGGAAGTATTTAGATTGATATAGGACTTGAGCCACGGAGACTGTTTGAATGTCAACACCCGGTGAATGTGTTTGAGAATGATGCCATTCTCAAGAGCTTGTTTCAGATTTCTATAGTGAATAATATATTTCTCCTTCTCATGCAAGGTAGTCATGAGTTTGGGGAGTTTCGAGCCGGGAGGGGTGCGGCGCTTCGGACAAAAGGGAAGGTCTTTATGATGATCATGCAAATCCTTGGGATACTCCAGATCAACTTCCAAAAAATAACCAATGTCTGAATCATCGGGAATTTGAGTGACATCGATGTTGGTATCAGCAGACCATTGGAATCCAACGTAGGGTAAGGGTTGACTTTGACTATATCCATATAAATTATTAGCGTCTACGTGGAAAATGAATTTGGAGGGTTTACTAGGATTATAATTGGTCATATATTTGTTATTCGTCTCGGAAAACCTATTAGAACATTGGGAAATACCTCCACGTATTCCACCTTCAATGAACATCAGCATGTCAACATTTTGAAGAATTTCCAATGGCAACTTGTGTACTTTAGCATACACTGCCAAGAATATCCAGGTAGAGTGTAACAATGGGCTGGATCTAAGCCATATGTTTGATGGGCCCTATCACGGAAATTTTCAAACACGTCAGTTAAAAGAAGAATGTCCACTTTCATGTACAACTCCATGTAGTTGCGAATGGTTTGACATTCAAAGGAATCCCATACTTTTTTAGAATGTTCGTAATCAGCTTGAGAAATTTATTATAAAAATTCTCTATAGACGGTAATTGGGTTTCACTGAATTTTTCCAATGAATCAACATAATCACAAGGAAAGATTCCCTTTCCTTTTAGCATCTTTAGTTTCCCTAACGATACATGATTGAAGATTGAAGTTAAATTAACAAATTAACAAATCTAAATGAGTCGATAAATCTAAATTTTATTTTTGTGTCCTTATCATGTTTAGTAAAGGCAATATACTTCTCTTTATTGAGTGGAAGAAGAGTTATTTGATCATGCTTGGCGAGATCCCTAATTATAAAGTGGGAGTCGTATCCACTTAGGTTGTGGAAAGTGTTCCACAACCTAAGTGGATACCAGTAGTGACTGGAACTATGAAGGACTCACGGTACCTGAGATTACAAGAATTATGTGAGTAGCCTCTAAATGCACACGAAAGGTGAGAGTGTTCTCTAACGATTTTATCTTGAGGTAAAAAGGGCTTCACACAGATATGGCATGTGCTAGATGCATCTTTGAGACTAACCTCCACATTATTAGGTCCAACATCGGTTAGTTTGGACTGCACGAATTTTGCCAAGTTTGACATTTCAATGGTGAACCACTCCATACAGTTAGGGCCCGTGAAGCTCCTATAGTACGAGAAAGAGTCATCATAGGAACATTTGAAATAATAACCAGCACATATGGCTGATTTGCTGCTGATATTTATGAGTTTTGGTAGAAGTAGTATCGGAAATTGAGTATCGACTCAAAATCTGCATAAACAATAAAAGGAAGCCTTTCCTTGGATGAATAATTATTAAATTCAGCTACCGTTTTCTTACGAAAAGATATTTTGCAATTATTTACATTTTTACAATATTCAATGTGGCTGTCAAGGCTGCTGGAGTCACTAAAATAATTTAGACAACGATGGCATATTAATTTTTTACTTTTATGCTTGCTAAGTTGATTTGAAACAAAACGTGATAAATTTAATTCTACATTTTCGAAATCATTTACTTTAGGAACATATTTATTTTGAATCATTAAGAGATTGACATGTTTGTCTAATTTACATTTAGTGATTCGAGCTGGAACTGTTTGATAATACTCCTTATCTTTTGTTTTTTTTTCAATTCTAAGACATATACATTAATAGAAATATTATTAAGTTTCTCAAACTTAGTAATTTGCTGTAAAGTCATAGGAAATGTCAAACCAGTTAGATTTAATACAGTAGATGGCTCGGGGTTAGCTGATGTTCTATCAACATTAATGGTTGTAAGGTACAAATGAGCAATAACGCTATATAAAAAACAAAGATATAATATTGATTACAGCATGTTTCTTAGAAATTGATTCGGGTAATCTTATGAAAGATGAGGTTCCATTTCCAATTTCAAATTTATTTATGTTTATTTCTAAGTTTAGAACTTTATACAAACTCCAACCTGATGCCTTTTCCTGAAATTCCTCTAATCTATATATAAATAGGCTAAGACAAAACGATTAGGTACCATTTTCTCCTCTGTTTCTCAACCGATTTTCTTCATTTTTGTTTTATTTAGTAGCTACTGACGATCTTCAGTGCAGAATGCTAATCTTAATTTATAATATTGGTTCATTCATTAAATAAAATATAATAAAAATTCATTATTTACGTCAATAATGTCAATACCAAACAAATGAATGTGCCTCGTGCCGCTGCCGCTAGACTCAAACCATTAGACAGACCAATGCTATTATATACTTAGAGCATGTACTTCTGGAGGTGGCATGCAAGCGTTGTTATTGTTTAGTGGGTAAAGTAATAGTTGAATATCATAATTTATACAGGGCGATTCCAGATATGTTAGAAATAATTTTTTTAATGGGTGGCACATAAGCAGTTGCATATTTAGGGTGTTAAAATATAGAGTAGAGTGCAATTATAACTAATAAAATAATTATATAGGGAAGCCCATTAGCGGTTGAATTTACAGGGTCTTGGAATAGAAGGTGCAGTAAAATTACAGTTATACAGGGTGGTGCAAAAAATGTTATACATAGATGCATATATGGCGGAAATGGAAATGCAACATTTCGTAACCCATAAGCAGTTGTATATATAGTTTAGATGAAATATAGGGTAAGAGGAATTATAGATATACAGGATGGTGATAAAAAATGTTAGAATAGGAAATGATTTATAGAGTAGACCACGAAGAGTTCCATATATATAATGATTGAAATATAGGTCGGAGTAGAATTATAGTTACAGAAGATAATTAAAAATTTCATAAACAAAAAGAGTAAATACGGCGACTCATAGGCAGTGGCATATACAGAATGGTTTACCGGGTGGTTCAAAAATGTTCAAAAATATTATGCGTGGTCCATGAGCAGTTGCATATATAAGGTGGTGGAATTATATAATGAGATGGAATTACTATAATGAGGATTTTAATAAATGTTAGAGAATTGAGTGCAATTATAGCTATACAGGGGGTTAGAAAAAATAAATATGTAGGGTAGCCCATTAGCAGTTGAATTGTTGTCATTTTAAATTAAGAATTACGAATTTGAACACAAATAAAGTTCTATGAATTATATCTGAAAAAAACTTGAATTTCGTTACTTATTTGTAGAAGCGAGATGTAAGACCGACATCTAGGAGTTTCAAGAGAATCAGTACACAGAGGTTCCGAATCTGGAGCCGTTCCGTGTAATTGCTGTTCTCCCTAAAGTCCTAGGATAGAATGTCACGATAAAATTTTCATGTTACTTAACCTGCCAGATATTGACACAATTGGTCGAATTTCGGCCACTGGGCGACAGCTAGTTTAAGTAAAATTTCGTTCCGAATGTGTTCATAGAACCACCCATTCAAATCTGTACCCCTATCTATTATCGCGTTTTTCGTATTAAAATATTTATATTCCATAATTTCCTCCATTCCAGATTTCTTTATGAACTCGCCACAAAAGGTCGTATTTACTTTAAGAGTAGGCATTGTTTTCAAAGTATTATTTATGCGCGCCTTAAAAAGGAAAAATGCATCATCTAAAAATTTTAAAATATTGATATGAATGAGATTAATGATTACTTCTGTTCGAACGCGTGAGCGAAACGCTGACTCTATATTATACCATTTAACGCCATCACTTCTTTCTAAATCTTTTTATATGACTAATTTGAGATTGAAGCTTATTCAAAGTACCTATATGTAAATCTGATCCCCGAATAACTCTGTTACATAAAATTAATTGTTTTTTACTTAATTTCAATCAATTAGATATTTGCTCTGGAGAGCAAGGTTTCTTCGAGAAAATTATATTTGATGGTAATCCAAACTTGTTAATAATGTCGGTGCTAATATTCGCAATAGCCTCTGAATTCATTTTGACTCGTATAACAATATAATAAACTATTACAAACGTGAGAAATATCAATGGAATATTAACAGTAAAAGTATAAATGAAGCATGCAAAATTTATAATAAAAACTTACAACTAAATTTTTTTATGTTCAATCGGCAGACATTTGAAACAGAACTCGGGGTTGTAGTTTGCCTCCAAGTTGCTGCAGCCCTATGAATTTGATGTGGAACTTTCCACCGCCAAATTTGAATTTGTCTAGGTGTGGTTTATTTACCTGAGTGACCCGTTTCGGCAGGAAGGTGGACCAGTTTGGCTGCCACAATTCGATACTTCTGGTTAAGCTGCAAGTCTTGAATATTTATTGTCGGCTTGTTTTCAATCTCTGCGGAGGAAACTGCATTAAGTTCTTTCAAAAAATCCATTTTCTATAACAAAAATAAAATACTATGAACTTGGTTGCGTCTAAACTCTAATAATTTTTGAAAGACAGGCACAACATATTGGAAGCAAATTACCAAAAATTTAGAAATAGAACATTGAAACTTTTAAGAAAAGCAGACAGAAACTACTTGATTCGAAAAACAAAACTACAAATTTACAATGAATCTAAACACTCCTAATAATTTTTGAAAGACACACAAAATATTAGAAGCAAATTAACAAAAGTTGGAACTAGAACATTGAATGGAAAAGCAGCCAGAAAATATTCAATTCGAAAAACATACGCTATTAATTTCAAATATTTTGAAGGGCAGTCACAAAATACTAGAAGCAAATTAACATAAATGAAATTAAGTAAATACTCACATAATGTTTTTAGAACAACACACACTATCACTAAATACACTTAAGAAGCGATCTCTTTGAAAGTTGAATTAGTAGTTAATTTAACACAGCACAAACACAATCTCTAGATGTAGTTGATATGTGATCTCTTTGAGAGTCGAATTAACAATGAAATAAAAATTCGCAATTATTTTATTTATCAACATCGAACTACGTCATTTGCGTATAACGAAATTGCCGTTAGTTCCAGAAAAACAACTAATTAATGCTTATCATATGGGAACTTCATGCAAAAGTTTATTGCTGTAAACAACATGATAACTTTATCAAACCACAGCTTCCTGTAAATTCATATAGCTCGGTTTCATTTAGCGTAAACAAGATATCACAGTTTCCTTTAGCTGCGGTCATCATTTCCGTTGCGGTTTCCATATCTAACATACCAGATATAATGTAAATTTATTATCAGGAATTTTTAAATAATTACGGATTCATGATTTATATTATTTTTCAATTTTTTTAACATTATTTTTAAATAAATAGAGATTCATGATTTGAGAATTTATTATCAGACATTTTTAAATACATGATTATTTATGATTTTATTGGAATGAATTTTTAAATAAATACAGATTTTTATTCATCCCTCAAGACGTATCGTATCTGGGAACCCTCCTATTGCTGGACGCTGAGTTCTACCTCCTCCACGGGCGAACTGAGCCCCTATGAAATTTTGGGGTGGTCCTATATCTATTTCAACTCCATTTGGTAATCGATGGCTAAACAAGCAAGTATTTCCAAACGGACATTTGGGTCTTCTTTTTCTGAAATACCTACATCGCATTTTCTTCATTTTTTTTTAGTTTTTCTCAACTATATAACGATCTTTTTCCGCTTTCTGGTAATAAACCTCAGATTCACAGAACTAAGGCATTCTGGACAGCCTCTACGAATATTCAATTCAAAGTCTTTATTTTGATGCCATCTTTTTACGCATGGAAAGCAGAAACAATGGTTACAATTTGGCAATAGTCCAAAATTGTTAGTTATCTCTTCCAAACATATTCC
Source organism: Octodonta nipae (assembly GCA_034190945.1). Taxonomy (NCBI): domain Eukaryota; kingdom Metazoa; phylum Arthropoda; class Insecta; order Coleoptera; family Chrysomelidae; genus Octodonta; species Octodonta nipae. Next base: position 21,128,342 of record CM067221.1, on the reverse strand, counting down.
ACACCTTTTATTCATAGCGAATTGAATAAGACTGCACCTATAGCCACAAAAATCTAATATTTGTAGTGTTTGCTGTCGTCACACACTCACGAAAATAAGTTAAGGAATTTATTTCTTTTATTCAGTCTTGAGTTGAAGCTGTAACAATCCAGACATGAATTTGGAAAGTTTACTTGATGACCAAGAAAGATTTAATATGAGTGCAGTGCCAACGAGAACTATGCAGCCGAAAGATTTAACTGGAAAGCTAAATACCAAAAAATGGATGTTACGTGGTATCAGGCGTTTTAACAACTGTGATTACCTACAACGGGCGCACTTGCAAATATGTGACAGTACAAGAAATTTTAACAATTAACATTACCGATACCGAGACCACTCTCAAAATTGCTGAAAAAATTCCACATTTAACAGTGGAGAGTTACACGGTGATTAAAAAATACTTGGAATTTGCTTATGGTTCCCATAACGATCCTTCACATGGAAAAGGTGACCCTGACACTGCATGGGCTGAATGCCAGCTTTGTTCCGATGGTATTTCTTTTGATCTGAGTGTGTGGTTGGATGAAGGCGGCCTTACTATATTTTGTACAAACACAAAACAACAAATAGCTTTAATTATGAAGGATGTTCTGAATATTCATAATATACTATATGCTGATAAACTTATTTAAACAGTTGTCTAGTTTTAATATATCCATTATTTTCACCTTAAATAAAATTCAGACGCTTGAAATAAATTTTTCCAAGTCTCAAAATTATTACGCTCGGCCTTGAATCATCCGATAAAATCAGAGACTCGAAGGAGTTGCCGTTCTTGCGCAGGTAGGCGCTCGCTTAAGAAAATTGTAGACTCGAAGGAGTGGACGTTCTCGCGCATGCAGGCTTAAGCAAAAGATTTAAAAATTTTTTACAGACAACAAAATACCATATCCCCCCATCCAGCCCCCAAATATCCCACCGAACAACGCCCAAAAACACGCGCCCGCGCAACGTGCATATACTATACCTTTTCAAATAAACATTTCTCGATTAACCGCATTAGCGCAGCTCGGTGGACACCTGACTTTGTAATCAGGCAAGCCACGTTCGATACCCGGTCAAGTATTTAGCTTTTTTCTCTCTAACCACCACAACCAACAACAGATGGCGTGCACCCCTGCAACACACGCAACCCACAATACAATTGCTTTCATTTATTAGCAACAGATGGCGCGCACCTCTGCGACACACCCAAATGTTTTTACCGCACCCCTACGACCACCCCCAATGTCTTCTTCTTCCTAATGGCTGCTTCTTCTTATCCAAACACCAACTACCAACAGCTCGGCAGCAGCTCCCGGCGAGAACTCGATGACTGGTTACCTTTATGCTCACTTCCGCTCCAGAAACCGCTTTGCTTATCTACTAATATTTTTATAAAAATCAAACAAATCATGTAACAGATAAAATAAAAAGGATTTGCGTGAGAAATAAAAGTGTATATTATTTTTGAATTTAAAACCCTTAGTTTAAAAGATAATAAGATGAGTATAAGGAAATGCACTTATTCCATGCTTGTTTGAAACTGGAATATTATAAAGTATATACTTTGATTCACCTTGGACAGGACGTAGAGTCTCGGAATAAACCGACTCCTTTGGATTATGTCCCGAAAAATATAAATTCCAGTTATAAGGAGCAATAGACTTATACACGGGCGAACTAGATGAAGATTATGGATTAGTTAATACTCCCTGGGGACTTGAAGCTAACGGAACCAATTTAAAAGCGAGAACACCTTCCAACATAAGCAATTCTCTTTGTAGGTAAAATTTTACTCTTTCTTCTTCAAGTTCTTCAAGTTAATGTGCCAGAAAAAATTTAAATCTGTGTCTTCAGGTCATTGATGGTTTCCTGAATTTCAAGGATATCACTGACATGAGGATGCGGACTACGTATGACATCCTGGACGACTTAATACCCCTCTGAGTAATTTAAGTTTTGAGCCGACATCTACAACAGGGTTAATCTTACGAATATGCAATTCAAAGTCTAATTCTATGACTTTAAGATGAATGGGTTCCATCTTTACAAATTTCTAGTTAAGCTAAATAATATACCACAAAAACTATGATACAAAAAAAACGACAAAGGAGGAATTAAAAATTCATGTTCTGCTGACTCCCACGGTAGTTACTTATCGAGTGAGAAGGAAGCGGTAAGATGCGATTAGATAATCCCATGACAATTAATTTAAGCTGTAGAGAGGGTGGAACGGTAATGGAATACAAAAAATTCCTAAGGTGAGGTAAGTGTTACAGAATGGGACAATAGTCTCAATAACCAGTAATTTACTTGTTCAAATCACTCTTATTTTGCTGTGATGTCCTGTGTGCCAAATTTATAAAAAGTACAAAATCCAGACCAGTGTTAAATGTGGTTATTTATGATTCCTCTGGCTTGAAGAGCCCAGAACGATATTAGTGTCGATGAACTGCTCAGTATAAATTCGGGAAAAGCGTGGGTAAGTGGTCCTTTTAGGGCACCAGGCACACAAAAACAATACGCAACAAAATAAACAGAGATGTCAAAATTGATACAATTCACTGATATCCAAAAATTCCAAAACCAAACAAAATTTTCTTTTCTTTAAATTTTGTGGAGAATCCGTAGACCGGGCTGCCGAAGGTGTAGTGGTTGGGGGTAAAGTTCACACGGTGTCTGAAGGTAGCGGCCTAATTTCCTACCAAAGAACAAGACGATCAATAGGATACTCCCAGAAATCCCCTTGATCTGTAAGCCATGACCTTACGTTCTTTCATGGTCATATATGAGAAAAGTATTGGCCAATTAATAATGGACCTTGAGTAAAAACTACTGAAATTTCCCCCTCACCAATGGTAGCGCACCCTAAGTTCTGCACTCTACTCTCTAAAATTAAACACGTAATAAGCTGTGGGAGTTCGAGGCCAAAATCGACCAAAAATACATGTAAATTCCCACAAGAGATTCCAAGGTTAAATTCGCCGAAAATTTACCTCGATGACCGCGACAATCGCCAACATGAGCGAGCCTGATTTTTGGTTTGGCGAGAAACAGTATAATTAGCGCCATTTTGGGGTTTACACGTCATATTTATTTAGCTCATTTTTAGGTAAAAAAATAAAAATTGTTAGCTAAAGTTTGGTAGGTGGAAGTTGTAGAAGTGGTTATTACAAACAAGGGAAATATAAATGCAAGAGCGGAAAAGTGGGAGGGATGATTTGGGGTGTCGGAAAGGGGTAGAAAGAGGCATTATTGCGATTTGCGGCCAAAGGTGAGGTCCTAAAAAAAATTTAAATGTAAAAGTTGTAGATCTCAAAAAGATCTATAACTTTCATATAAGTGATTTTTCACATAACCTCAAAATTAGCTCAAGAAACACAAAAACTGAATTTTTCGATTTTTATTTTTAGTTTCGGCAGAAACTGTTCCATTTTAATGAAACTTTCGTAGAAGGTAGTTTTTATAGTCACAAACTATGAAACAAATTTTTCAAATTAATATATTTAAAATTTTTTGATTGTGACGTTTTTTCTTTAAAAAAACACTTTTTTTCAAACGAAAATTCTCCTTTGGAAAATTCTCGAAATAAGTTTATATATATATATATATATATATATATATACATATTTGTTTTTAAGTTTAAGTTATTCGAGTAACTAGAAGCGAAAGCAGAAGGCTACGAGAATCTTATGTATACATGTCTCTATAAACACCTACACAGATCGTTTTTATATTTAAAATCCTCACAAGTATGAATTTTTCTAATGACCGCTCTATTTCGATGTTCCGTAAACACAAAATTCACAAATTTAAGGAAAAACGTTTACGAGAAACCGTTTACATGTAATTTTCAGCAGTTCCCCTCAACAACCGTGTTCCCCCCACTACTCGAATACATTCATACGCACACTAAATTTTGGTCATGTTTGCTAACATTTTTCGTATATTTCACAGACAATTACTGAAAAATGAAAATAGAGGCGTTGTAGAATGATACCAGTACTTTCAATATCCCTATTCTGAATTGATATTTAAGGATCCATGTCGCATGGAGACAAAAGCTAATAAACCGATAGGGCCTGGTTTAGTCAAGCAAAACGTAAAATATCAATTGCTATTAGTTCCCACAAGCCCAGTTCTATAACTTCGATAGTGACGGAGTTAAGGTAATATAAAGAAAACCGCTAAATTTTCCAGTTTTTTTTTGTTTTTCCCTGTTATTAAAGATCTTATTGGATCGATCCTGGGCTCATTTCATTGGCATTTTCATGCTTTACAGTTCACCTGTTGATACCATTGATATAAGTTTATTATTTTTCATTTTATAAACATGCAACAAAAAAAACGCAATTTTCTTGTTTCAGTTGTTTATAATAAAGTAAAAAACCATAGTTGCGAGTGGAAAAGGTAGCAAAACATAAGTACAAATCGTTCTTAATATAATGGCACAGGCAGTATCCTGATGGCATTTTTGCACGAAAAAATCTCTATTGATTGGTCTATATACCAAAGAGTTCCACGTGTGAATTTTGAATTAAACTGAATTTCCTTTGACGTTTATGAATTGTATATCATTTTATATAAACTCAACACAACGTTGTTCAGTTTTATTATTCATAAATATATAGAAAGACAAAACAACACTTGATTACAGTTTTAAATGAAAATGGTTAGAAATTTTCAGTGATTGTATTGAACATTTTGATATCCTACACTCAGACTCAAAACACTGTGGCGGCATCTTATCCCATGTCAACTCTGCAGCTGATGGAGAGCATTCCATGTTTAACATAGTTGAGGTAAATTAGTTAAGTCTTCTACCCACAGCCCGTATATGTTCAATGGATGAAAGATCAGGTGATCTGGATGGCCAAAAGGTACCAGATTAACAAATGAGAGGATACACTTCTCATTGTGCACACCCAAACAAAAGTGGAACTTAAGACTAAACAACAAGCACCCCATTCCTTATCAATTGTGGTTATATTCCACAGCATTCTAAGTATTGGGGTCAGTAATAGGTTACACTAAATGTAAAAACACAATTTCCTAAAACCAACATCTAAGGAGACGATCTTGATTTGTTTTTGGACATTTAAATCTCATACCCATGCATAGCCTGAATTACCTGACTTTTTAGAAAGTATGGCTCACAACTAATTATAGTGCTTGTTTCAGTCGAATCATATAACACACAAAATAACAAAAAAAATAGCTGATTTATGTATTCTATACAAAACGTATGGAAAGAAGTAATAAAATGCAGTTATAGTATCATTTTTATCAGGTTTTTTTAAAAAAATACCATGCACAAACCACTGTATATGAGTGATTTACTCGCATTCTCATGATGTCACTCTTACTGTATTAAAGGAGCCCAAGTGTCATCAATTATTCTGATTTTAGCTTTGGGGATTGCTACTAAGTTTGGCATATCTATATACCTTATTCACCCAGGGCATTAACTACTGCCTTCAGATACCTACCTGGTGTTGAATAATGATAATACAGTACTGTACAGTATCGAGGGTTTAAAAAAGTTAAATGGTGATAGGTTTAGTAGCGTCAAGTTTTCCAATTTAAGCATCTTGAACTTTTCACTAAATAAACACCCTACCACTGCTATACTCTTAGATTAAATTAATAATGTAAAGTGTTAAGTAAGATTTACCACAAGACAGACAGACAGAAAAATATTCTGATTGTATACAAAAATACGTTACATGTTGTCAGAACTATTTTGAAATTTCATTAAGGATTCACCGTCACAATTGTACTTCCCTCAAAACCTACCCTGTAGCCAAAAATTCAATTTTAACCAATTAATCATATTTTTCATAGGAATTAATTTTTTTGTTTATACAATTTTATATATCTTGGAAATACATGAACAAAAATATGCATTTTGTAGTCCTAATCAGCATACCACCAATCAAAAAAAATATCCAACCCCCCGAAAAAAATTTCTGGCTACAACCTTGCTCAAAGCACTTTCAGGTCCATCCTGTTTTCCGAAAAGAGGGTAAAGAATCCTTAGTAGTGAGTGTTACCCATACAAAGCACTTTTTACTCTTTATGACCTTCACTCAAATGATAGCTAAATTCTGATTCAGCGACACTAAAA